>CALYDF020004550.1:0-16961 GCA_944474145.2 Dicrocoelium dendriticum
TTTGAGCTTCAGGCGATGCCCGCGCATATGGTCTGACGTAGCCGACTCAAACAGATGGGTAGAACTAATACCACTAAGTCCCTTAATGATCTTAAACGTCTCAATCAATCACCTCTCAACCTACGCCGTTCCAAGGAAAATAATCCTAAGCTACTTAGAAGATCTTCGTAAGACTTTCCCTCGTTGACCTTCACAGCTGACTTCTGTTGTAAAGAGTGATAGAAACTAGTTTGGCGCGTGTTTGAATTTAAATCGTTGCTCTAACGGCACCTTTCCTGTCTGCGTTTCAGAAAGACACTCCTGCGCAATTATTGAAGACGGACAAAAACCTCAAGCGAACAGCTGACTAGCCTACGTGTTGCGTAATAGACGTTCCGTCTCAATCTCTGGACTTCTCCCCTTCCTGTATGCTATAATTGGCGACCCTGCCAGGATCAAGAGATAATGGCAAAGCCAGGTAAACCGTCTGTTGACGAAATTCAGCCGCTGACCTCCGATCCGGGGGTAAGGATTGCTTTTGCTTTGGAACCCTTATCGGACACTATGCGAAAGATGACAACAAACCTGACGCCCGCCCCTTCCACACCCCCGTTACCCCCTCCGGAAAAGATTTTCCAGGCATGCCATATCTACGATGGGAGAAACAAGTGCAAATGTACGTCAATCACTTTCCAGCCCAACAACGTGGTACTGTTATCATGGGCCTGCTAGCAGGCGAGGCATTTGACAAAGTTATCGATAGTAAAGTTTTAGATGAAGAAATCACCACGGAAACCTTTGTTGCCGTTCGCCGTATCTTAGATCGGCCTGGCCTGCCCAACGATCTGCGCAGAGTTTTCCATGCCCGGTATCAAAGACCGGGAGAAAACGTCGAAACATCCGTTCGCGAATTGCAGAGGATGGCTGTAGGTGCCTACACAGATGAAACGCCGGAACAACAGGATCAGCGCGTGTTAGAGCAGTTGCTCGAGGGCATCCAGACTCCCTCGGTAAAAAGGGAGTTCCGTTTACGACGCCCTATGTGTCTTCAGGCAGCACTAATAGTGGCAGATCAACTAGAGCAAGTCGACGCGTCCATGAGCCCCATGGAACCATGCTGCGCGCTGAATCGATACAGCCCCGCTAGATTTCAACCACCAGACCGAAGAAATTGGAATCGCGTCCCGTTTCGAGGGGATTACTCGCAACGTCCAGTGCAATCGTACTTCGAAGGCCCCGCCCTCCTCCACCAAGAAAAGGAAATTTCCCGCCAAGCCGTGGCAGGCGAAATCTTCAAGGTGAGTGCGGTCGTGTTAAGTCAGTTTTTATTCCCGCCGTCACTAGTACAACGTCCGCATTTTCATTAACGAAAGAGCTAATCGTAGCAGGGGTACCATTGGTAGGTCTAATTGACACAGGGGCATGCAGGAGCTTAGTCCGAGCTAATATAACCAAGTCGCTGACAGATTGTGTGTAGACACCATGTTACTGTCATCTGACCGCTGCTAATGGGGAACCCTGGCTGTTCGGGATTCTATCACTGCTCAGGTGCACATTGCTAACGAGAAGTTCCGCCATGAGTTTATCGTCGCCGATAACCTTCCATTTGCTGTAATCATTGAAATGGACTTATTGCGACGTCTGAGATGTCACTTAGATTTAGGCAAATGCCAGTTGATCACCGAGTGTTGCGTTGTATTGCTCATACAAGGCCACGCTGACAATCTTAAAACGCTTACGATTTGTGGGAGCCCCTCTGACGAGGAACACCGGGAAGACACGTTTATCCGCTCACTCGAGTTGCCAACGGACGAGGGAACGTTTGAAAAGCTCAAAGAAGTGCTGCTAGCCCACTCTGATGCATTCGCCTGGCAGACTGGAATGTTAGCGGAACTTTTACTCTCTTCGCGTGTGTCAGTCTTAGAACGCCCTTCAAAATAACGTAGTTTCCGCCCCCAATTTACTTGTTTTTACGTAATGCCCTGATGTTACCCTAACCCACTTACACTACGAGATATAGCCTGTCTCGACGGACAATATAATGCGACCCCAGTGTAAACACGGTGGTGAGGCAACCAAAATGATTTTCATGTCATCCCTTTGTTTGCTATTCACCTGTTTTTAATTATCTGTGTGGCCATTCTACAGGACAAGTTAGGCATCCGCCTTTTTTGCTCGTAATATACCACTGTTCCATTGTTCCAAGGCGCAAGAATAATTTTGGAATGCGGTGCAACCTTCCTGTGGGGTTTCACGCGTAGAACTTCAAAATTTTGAAGTTTGTATTTTATCCTTGCGCAGGAACCCTTGCGAGCTTCTCTGCATCGAACTAAGTCAAGTCTGTGCGCCAACGGAGCATGGATGAAAGACAAAGCGCACACAGGCCGCTTCGTTGACAATCCGGCACGCTAACACTACGCTATGCTAGTCCTTAACGCGACCCAAAAGATTTGACTGAATATTGCTCTTACATCGGTTATAGCATCGTTTATTACTCCCTGGCTGTTGTGTCACTGCAACACTGTTAACATCCCATGGAGCGCTCGTGGAGCCTTTGACGATCTGAGATCAGAGGTAGCCATGTAGGGCGACAAGAGTTTCTGAACCAAACAGTGCGCGGTCCGCGGCAAAGTCATTTGCATGAAACAGCCAACGAACTTGCAGCGCCCACTGCTGGTTTAGGCAATGACCATTCAGCGGCTATGTTATACCCCGCTTGTAGCAAGCACAATGTTACGCCAACCGCGTACCCTTCTAACCCTACCTAGTATAAGGACTTAATTCCTATCCACCCGTACTCCTCAGCAGTAGGCTTTGGTATAATCCGTTAGCCAGTGTTCCGCCATTACCCGATGGAAACGTCCAGCGCATAGTCACCGTTGTTGTTCCTTATCTTCGTGTCTTTTATAGTGCAGCACAATAGCTGAGGTCAGGTCAGGTCAGGTCAGGTCAGGTCAAATGGACGATAGAGACTTCCGCCTAACGAACGCCCAGTTCTTGTGCCCGTAAATGAAGCGGCACCCGGCACTTCGGAGTTAGATTTTCTCATCTTGCTTCTGCAATGGGATGAAGCAAGAACAAGAGCAATCGTTGCACTTTCATATGTCAGCATCAAAATACTCTACATATTCCCGTACAAATACAGTATATCTGGAAAAAGGTGCTTTCCACCTGCAGCTAACGTGCAAAAGGATGATGAGAAACTAGCGGAACAGCAACGCAGTGGAGCGGACAAGGTGCATTTAACGTAAATTATTATAACGCAACGAAGTACATTTACACATAGGGAACTTCCGGTTATTCCGCGTCCAATATGTCAAGGTCAATACGATCCACTTCCTAAAATGCAGGTGTATTATGTCTCTTGTGTAGGAAAAGTGTACATTGTTGTACGTTTGGTTCCGAGGCTTTCGTATGACAGCCGGTGCAACAAGTTAAGCAGGCAGCTGTTGGAGGCCTTGCCAACGTCGGAATGAATTTAGGCGTTGTTCCAAATACCGCTGAAGCAAAGCTGCTCATTTCATGTTCGGAGGGGGAGAACAACGTTACCATGTATGACAGAAAGCACTGATGTTCTTCTAAAAGCTGTCGCCTGCTCCACATCTACCTACTTAATGTCCACAGTCGCATTCCGGGGTAAAACTCTCTGAAGGACGTTGCGCTTGGCCACGGCCAAGTTATCTCCCCTAATTTTAAACCCGTACATAATCTTCCCGCCCATCAGACCATAATGGAAATATACCATTTGCCTCCTCTGACTTTATTTTCGTAGCGCCTCTCAAGCGACGGTGGAATACAAGGAATATGTAACATCAAATATACAGAGTGCGTCTTGGAGGCGTTCTGGAGAAAATATTTTCCTCGGTTGCTTCATGTTCAAGCTCGGTTGGGACAGGAACAAAATGAAATTCCCGCGATCGTTCCATCCTTTGCGTACCGCAGCATGGAGAATTGTTAAGTCAGCTTGTGTTGTTGTAAAGCGTAAACCAAAACCACGTCATACCCTGGCCCCTCAAGCACAGCCTACGTTTCCTGCCCAGCAGTCCCTGCCAAGCCGGTATATGTGAAGGAAGAAAGAGTGAAGGGTAACCTAAGCAAAAAGAGGGTGATTTGGAAGATAAATAATGCGAATGCCAAAGCATGAGAAGCACTGGAAAAAAACAAACAGCATTTTGAGGCTGCTACGATTCGGTTGGGAGAAGGGGTTTGTTTGGTACTACTATCCGAGAGCATGTAACTGACGCTCCAAACCCTCAACCACAGATTCCCTAACGACGAGCTCCGGAAGCAAGTTCCAACTGCCAATAACCCGGCGAGATAAGCCAGTATCCGTTCTCATACGGTCATAACGCAGCTTGGCTGTTGCAATGGGTGACGTCCGAGAGTAGGCAGCTTAGCGGGACAAAACAGCCGGAAGAATTATGAACCGAACAGACCGGTTAGTATACTGTAAGCGACGGCGAAGTCTTCTTTACTTCAACGGTAGCGCGTTGAGTAACTGCCCAAGCTAAGCAAACGCTCAGGACACGTTTCCTTCGTAAACTCCGCACTAACTTTGTACCCACTTGCAAACACCTTTCTAGTTCCATGTTTTCGCTTCCAAGACGTGGTAGACAATCCTTGATACAATACGCTAAGTGGGGTCCCACAAAAGCTGTGTAAATCTTCACAAATATCTCGGCCGTTAGGATAGCGAAGGAGCGGCGTATACACCACATCAAACGGAACGCTCTACAAGCAGCATTCCCCCAGTTGTCCCCAGTCTTAAGCACTGAGGTATGGACGATGCCTAAATCAACCTGCAGGGTGACAACAAGTGCTTCTTGTCCACTAACTACATAACGCTTGGGAGACTAGTATCGCCAATGCGGAGGACAGAATAAGTCACCTGTTTTATAGGCTTTAACCCTAAGTTTGACCAATCCCAGAGCCTATCCAAGGAACTCTGACTTGCCTCATAGTCTCCAGGGAAATCCAAATTATTCCTGAGCTAGCGGTCCGCAGCAAGCAATAGCAACGGTACTTCAAACTCGAGGGGTAGGTCGATGACATGAAATGAACAAACTAACAGCCCTGAACCTTAGCCCAGCGAAACGCCATTAAGAACAGCTTATCTAAGCGAAAGGCTACGCTACACGCCTACACACTCTCCCTTTCCCACGAGAAACTCGGACACCAATTCAAAGCCACCACCAAATATATCATATGCACTCAACGTCATTGAATGTTGTTGATGTGGTAAAGTACCAAAGGTTTTCGAGAAGTCAACGAGAAGGAAATCAGTAGTGTGAGCGCTCACTACTTCCTCAAGCCAGCTTTCATGAGCTACAAGTAAACTTGTCAGGCACGAAATTTCCCGCGGCTTGCTGAATGTTTTACTGTGAAAGCTTCAAGCCGCCTAATAATCATCTGCGTACCATGCATTAGTAAATGCAAACCGACACGTTATGACGCTGAATATGATCATGGTCATCAGCAAGGGACAAGGATGGAAATATAAACCAACCGGCAAATAACTGTTGAGGTAAACACGGGCTGCCGTGGTTAACAGAGGATCAGCTCTCACAGGGTACAGGGCAAGATGTTCAAGTGCAAGCTCAAGTGCAAACAAAACTGGAAAGATACGATGACTCCCGTAAATGTTCGTTCTTGAGCGGGTCGTCGATCCAGGAGTTGATAGAGGTGCTCCGACTTGTTGATGGGTCTAAAAGAAAACCAGCCGAGAAAACACCCTGGTCCACCAATTTAATGCCCACGTTCCTTACATTAGCCGTCCAACTATGTCAGTCACGTGAAGTAGGTAAGAGAGGAAGAAAAAGTGAATGTAAGAGAGTGGGGGAAATCAGTTAAAAGAAGAGAATAATAGCAATGGCGAGGAAAAGTAAAGAAAATAGAAGCGAAGTATGAAGATGGGAATTAGTCAGGAAAAGAAAAGGTTTCGTGTTGCCACCCAAGAGCGTCTAGTTGAAACTCAAACCCCTTAACCGTAGCTTGCTTGACAACATTTTTTGGAAGCAGGTTCCAGCGCTCGGTGGCCCGACGCGATAACCATGACTCTGCCCTAATTCGATCGGACCTCGATTTGTACAGCTTCATACAATGCCCGCGGAGACCAGATAATCTAGCAGGACTAAATAGCATGGACAAATCAGGGCTAACCTTCCCAGTCAAAATATCGTGGGTTAGGATTAAGTCCCCTCTAGTCCTTCAGTAGTGCACTGATTGCATCCCCAAACTAAGTAAGCGTTCGGCGTACGTTTGCCCTCGTAATCCCTTGACCAACCTAGTACCGACACGCAACACCCTTTCTAGTGCCATTTTGTCCCGGACAAGGCATGGTGGACAAGCCTGGACGCAATATTCTAGGTGGGGTCGCACAAACGCTGAGAAGAGCTTCACAAACACATCAGCGGTTAGGGTCCCAAAAGAACGACGGATAAACCACAACATTCGGAACCCTTTACTAGCCGCCTTCTGCCAGTTGTCTTCAGAATGCAGTCTGGAACAACGGTCGACACCTATAGCAACCTGATGAGTCACGTGAGGAAGTACAGTCCCATCGAGCACCTAACCTGTGGAGGAAGCAGACCCTCCGATACGCCACCCTGAACACTTTGCACGGTTTATGGGCAGCAACCACAAGACAGACCATTCCCAGCGTCTATCCAGAGCCCGTTGAAGAGCCACAGGACCTCCAGGGATATCAACAATATTACAGAGGTTTAGGCCATCAGCAACTAAGATCGGTGGTATCTCAAGCTCCCACGACAATTCACTCACGTAGACTGAGAACAGCAACGGACCTAGAACAGAGCCTTGCGGAACGCCGCTAAGGACAGCTTGTCGAAACGGAAGGCTGATTCCCACACGAATACACGGCTCCCGTCCATCCAGAGAAGCTGACACCCACTGGAGAGCGCGACCAGGTACACCATATGGCATCAACTTCGGTGAGAGTTGCCAATGAGGTAGAGTGTCAAAATCCTTGGCGAAGTCAATGAACACCACCGCCACCGCATGTCCACTGTTTACGGCTTCAGCCTAGCTCTCACGAGCTACCAGCAAGTTCGTTTGACGCGAAAATCCTTTGCAAAACCTTGTTGCTCGACACTATGCAGGTTAAACATATTTAAACGGTTCGCCACTATATCTCGCACTAATTTTTCATGTAACTTAAAGACCACGCTGGTCAAGCTGACAGGCCTCTGGTTAGCCGTTAGGTCTTTGTCACCGAACTTGAAAATTTGGCAGAAAACGGCCTCCTTCCATTCAGTAGACAAGGCACAGTTGTTGAGTGACGTCTGCAAGACACAAGGCAGAGGTCCATTAAGTTCCACTGCCAGTTCGTGCAACAATTTTGGATAAACAGAAGCTGGTCCGGAAGCCTTAGTTGGGTTTACATCTGTTAGCAACCTGAGAACTTGGGACTCAGTTACAGGAACTTCATTCAGCTACCAGTCCTCAGAGACCACTGAAGCTAATTCTTTGCATGGCTTATTTGTTTCGCGGACAAAGACGCTTGAGTACTGCTCACCAAGCACACATGCCTTGTCATAGTCGTTATAGGCATGGGTACCTTCTCCTCGAAGTGATGGTGGTATGGGCGAGGTTGCACCACTGCGTGGTTTAAGGTAAGCGAAGAATTAGAATGAATCAAAGGAGGCAGAATCTGAGTAAAGAATTCTTTTCGGTAATTCTCATCAGACTCATACATTACATGATGTGGAAAAAGTGTTAAATGAGCCGGGTTGGGCTACGTATTGAACAAATGTTTAATTTCACGGGTACAAATCAATAAATCACGAGGTCATTGGAAGTGGCAAGTGTGTACAGGGGAAATCATAGCCGAAGTTGTAGGCCACGGTAGAAGCAAAGGACGTACAAACTGTTTTTGTACGCACAGTTCTGGCTTGAGGTGGCGGATGTAGATAGCTTCCACAATAGACAGAAGATGCGTCCGGAATCCGCGCGTGAAACGCTCAGGAACAGTATAGCTGACTGTAAAATCATTTTCCGTTCCTGCGTGACTGCACTGTAGTAGGTGAGATAAGATGGAACTGTTGCTGCACCTCGCTTCGTCTTTGCAAAACCACTTGGGGATGTGTTCGCGAATCCTATGAGATAGGCGTCTCGTGGTACGACCCACGTATCGTGCCCCACAGTAGCACGAGTAAAGATAAACAAGCATTGATCGAGTCACCAGAGGCAGCCTGTCTTTCAAGGGTTTTGCGAATAAAGGCTTGTTATAAAATACTATGCGTAGGCGAGCCGCGAAGTAGGTCTTTTCAACAGCGTCTCTCAGGTGTTTGGACAGGGCATCAGCCGCACTGTCGCCTTTGAAAGGAATATGCACAATTAGTTCTTTTTTGGGTACGTACATCCTCGGTGGTTTTATCTTGCGTTCTTTCAAATGTTTGAGGATGAATTTATCTGGATACCCATTCTCTCTTAGCGCGTCGCCGATTCACTGCAATTCTTTGGTGATTGTGTCCGGGGTGCAAATTCTATGTGCTCGGAACGCAAGAGTGCGGACTAGGTTTCGTTTGTACTGTATGGGTACCGCACTATAGAAGTTGATGTACTGTCCAGTCCAAGTTGGTTTTCTATACACCCCTCTGCTGCATGATCCATCGGCGTTTCTGATGATATCAACATCCAGGAACGATAGTCGGTTTCTGGATTCGTGCTCACATGTGAAATGTAGATTCTGATGCGCATCATTAAAAGCTTCCAACAGTTTCACAGTCTGCGCTTTCGATTTGCAGAGTATAAATGTATCGTCCACATAACGTATATACATCTCGACTTCGTTGATGTGCGTTCTTAATACGTTATGCTCCAATTTTGCCATAAAGACATCTGCTAGAAAGGGTCCTAATGGTGAGCCCATGGCAACTCCATCAATTTGACGATACATCTCTCCGTTGAAGGTGAATTGCACGTTTAAAGTGCATCTGAGTAACAATTCCTTCAGGAGGTTTTCCTGGATATTTATAGGTACGTTCAGTTGCCGTACTAGTTCGCAGACATATTCTACTGTTTCCAACAACAGAATGTTCGTAAACAACGACTGCGCATCAAATGACGACATCCATTTGTTGTTAACATTTACGTCCCTTATCTTCGCAATGAACTCGAAAGCGTCTTTCACGCAGTAACTACAGATGGTTTTACGCAGCAGTTCCAACTTCTCAACCATCCACTGAGCCAACAAATTTTGCGGAGAGCTAACCATATCCAGTATGGGACGCATTGGAGCGCCCTCCTTGTGTACTTTAGGGAGGCCGTACAACCGTGGTAGATGTCCGCCTGAAGGTCTCAGCTTTTCGAATTCGCACTTTGTGATAACATTCTCTTTCATCATTCGTCGGAGCAAATCGGTCAGTATTTTTTTCTAACTCTTCTGTATTATCCTTTCCTAATGTTGGGATTTTTAAAGACAGTATCAGATAGGCCATTTTCATACTGAAGCCAGGAAAACCTAAGATGTAGCTTGCACTCATTTCGAATCAACCGATACTTGTCAAACGTGCTGTCCGACGGAGCTGTTTGATATGCTCGCCAGCATCTAGACCGCTTCTTTAGCAGGCCCTTCCCCGTGGAAGCTATCCACGGAGGCTGAGCCCTCGATTCCCTTCATTTTACCAGTGGGATGTGAAGTGCAGAATTGTCTACGAGGTGAGCCTTGAGTTTTTCCCAGGCTATGCGAACCGTGTCGGTCTCAGATATCACACAAGGCGATGACCTAGTTTTATCCCGTATCACTTGGAAGTCCGCGGCCCAAAGGTTCGGTTACCAACTGGTAGTAGCTTAGCAAAGCCTGGTAAGGGTACACTGGAAAGTCAAGTAAACGTGATCGCTAGCGCCAAGTGGCGGGTCGTAACTAATGTCATTTACAAAGTCAAGTGACTTAGCAAAATCCAGATCTAAAACGGACGGCTGCTAATTTCTCATGTACCAAATGGGGAGGTTAATGAACTTGTGTAGTGGCACCTGCAGCATTAAGTCCAGCAATTCTGTACCGAACAATCCTAGAGCCGAACTTCAGGATAGATCATCCCAACAAATCTATGGGAGGTTAAAGTCTTCCAGCACTAGACACTTGTTCGCAGCGTGAGTGCGTATGAACTCAGTGGTTCCATTGGAGGTGCTCATAGGGCTTTTATACACTAACACGATCGTAACCTGAACAGTGGAAGCGCAAATCAAGACTGCGAGAGCCTCAACAGATTTGTCGAGAGACTGAAAAACGCTGGTCCTCAATACGTCGATGTGATACCTCACATAAAGAGCTACACCTCCCCCTTGACGGCCAACGGAGCGGTCCGTGCGGAACAATACGTAGCCTAGCAGATATACTTCGCCATCTGTGATTTCCTCAGACAGCTACGTTTCAGGTAAAGCAAGTATATCAAGACGAGAGTTGTCTACTAGCGGACCCTTATCGTACATCTTGTTCCGCAAGCTACGCACTTTACCGAGCACTGCTTGGAGGACTTCGGCACGACCAGCCCTGAGTCGTGCGCAAGTAGAATAAGTTCTGGCAGGGCGGAAAAGGACAACCAGCTGACTACCTGAAAACCCACCAATCGGGGACCTTGCTCGCCAGCTGCACGCCGGGCTTTTAGGTCTCTGCTGACTTCCTTTAACTACCCCACCCACTAACAGAAGTTCTGGTTGCACACTAACGTTGGTACCTTTAAGCTTTAAGGTGAATCTCAGTAAGACCCGGCGCTCTGCTGGGGTCGAGAGGACCGCCCTAAGCAAACGGGGTCGAGGATCTTGTTGACCAGCTGGAACATTCCCCAATCTGATAAGCTTACTGGTAGTAACGCCAGGGAAACCTGGTGGGAAAAGCATGGTCACGCAAAATTTAGGCCAACCAAGCTCATCAAGCATGCGCTAGGTGGGAAGAGCGGCAGTGAATTCAGTGACGGTTCTGAAAACCCCACTAATATCTGTGTAAGAATCGCCTCGACAAGATGTATTAACTGCATATGGTCTACCATCCAAGCCACATGGCATTTTGACAGGAATCGGTGGGACCGAAGGCGACTGCACCTCTTGTCTCCCTGAGGGAATTGCAACAATTGGTGGTGTCTCCAACTCAGGCGCTTGTTTCTTGAGCATTTTCGCAACTCCTGGTTCGGCGGCGGAGGGTTTGCGCTCTTTCCTTGCCCTCTTACGCTTATTCTTCAATGGCCCAGAAGCCAGTGACTCGCCTTCCATTTGGGGTATTTCATCATGCCGTCCGAGGCATCTGTGTCAGTTAGATCCATGTGAACTTGAGCATCCGGTAGGATGAACGCCACATCAGCAGATGGACTGGCAACAGGACAGTCAGTTACAGCGTCCACATTCACAACAATCAGGAATTTCATAAGCAAATCCACTTTAGAGTTGAGCGAGGCAAGAAAGGCAAGCTCGGCTAATGCATTCTCAACAACTGTGAATCTGGATGCTAGTGCTTTGAATTCAGCACAGGTGAAAGCCGGGAGCTTCGCTTTCTGAGCGCAACAACCAGCACACTTAAACACGTTTTCCCCTGGAGGATAGCATGTTGTACTGATTCGCTCGGAGGCCGGTACTTTTGTGATACCAACGGGAGCAAACATCACACTACACACCAACAGATGAATCCGTAACTGGCTTTGAACAGGCAGAACTGTTGCGAGCTTCATTTGGCTCATCAAACGAGGACGCAATGGATTCATCCGCCTCGGGTGTTTTGTGAGATGACCGTGTATAGGGGGAAAACAGAGCAGAATGTAAAAACGCGTACACAACCGTAAAAAGACCATAATAAAAGGGCAAAATAGGGTGTAAAACGGGATCAAAAAAGAACAACCGCAAAATTACCATTAAGCCAGTGCCACTTTAATCGATCCAAGTAACCTTGGATCAGAGGTAATTTGACAATAGCCAACCTTCGTTTCAAATGTTTATTCAAACATTATTATGTCAGCTTAAAAGGTTGATCAGTAGTGCACGCCAAAAATTGCTGCCCGATAGTAGCAGACCTTGTGGGGTATTTTAAAGATGGCGAGGTTTGTTGATTGGTCGGAGTGGAATGAAATATTTGACCTCTAGTCTCTGTCGTTCTAATATGGTGTACATTCAGAACTGTGTTTTAGTGTGTTAAAATGCCATCAACCGCTTGCCGCCTATTCGAATGCCCGCAAATACGGTTAAAGAAACGCAGCAAATTTGGTAAAGTAACTAGACAAAATATATATCGACTCCCATATGTCCAATATTCCACAGTGCGCGGATTGTAATGCTAAAAGACCAATTTATGTCGCCTGTTTTAATGCATGCTGTATTTAACTGATTCGCAGCCTTCTAAGTCCGCCAAAGCATTGCATTTCCGCCACTTATACCCTAAAAGCTATCTTTCGTGACAAGCTGGTCTGCACGAGCGTCCATTAATAGTTCGTGGGTTATCTTTTATGCGTATTATCGGCGACCTGGTTAGTGATTGTTAAACGCAAAACAGAACACAGACGAGATGTGCAACAAAACGGTTTTGAAATGAATGCAAACTGTTGTCCATTCTAGCAGCTGGGCACGCTGTGTTGCAAAACTGCTAATGTCTAATTGGCGTTACTATGCGTCTACCTATCGATGCGGAAACATCGAAGTGTATAATGCATGCAGCTATATTTGCCCTAAATATGCGTAACAGTAACGCAATATTGGTAAATAAAGTAGAAATTATTCACTACAAGGTATAAAAGATAAGCACACCGCTTTTGAGCTCATTTATTAAAAATTCCTGCCGTCCACTCTTAGTTTCTTCCTGGACTATTTAATTAGTCTCTTATTGTGCCGATATTTTTAGCCTTGGAATTTTAATGTGAAACGCTTTATTAATATAATGAAATAAGTGACACTTGGGGTTTGTGAGTTTCATAGCAGTGGATACATCATAGCAGACATAATTAAGCGGCTTCTTTAACAGCGGTGATTTTGTAAAATCATAGGAATCTTATGCAGCATTATTGTACCTATACCTTAACATTTTATCCAAACATGTACAGCGAGCGCACCCACTGAAGCGTGCTTTTGGCCACTTGCGGATAAGAAAAAGGAGATGAAGATAAATGTCTTTATATGTTTATGAATATGTTTGACTAATGTACTAAATAATTATCGGCGCTGTTTAGTGCATTATATCCTTCTTTTTAACCGTACTTTCTGTCAGCGCAAGTGACTTTTAGCTCCCCACGTGTGACGAATAATTCGAACTGTGGTAGTACGTACATACCAGTCTGTAATCGATTACCGTGTAACGTTGACGGAATACGCATCCCTTCAGCGCGAGCAGCGAAAGCGTGTGCCATCGTGTGAGTGTTGTAACTCCCTAAATGATAAGACATTTAGCCCTCAGCAGTGCAAAGGTACACCTTATGGACGACCTTTTGGTCACCCAGTATATCCTCCAACGCCCCTCGAACTTCAGCAACGAAAGTTGCATGGTAAAAATATGGTAAAAATGAAGCGGGAAGCCACATATTAATTATAATTGCGCAATGGAGTATCCACAAACCCAAGCAGTAACTTGATTTTGAATTACCAATTCGCGTCCAAATGAAACTTAATTAGGATGAACTTCAGCCAACGGTATGCATTATCTGATGCTACCAAAGCATTATCATGACTGCGCTACTGTCGGAGCCTGTATACTACAAGCACAACCCTCGGAGTCAGCTGATATTACAACGCACTTGTGTCCTAGGGCATCGGCACCAAATGTGCCACTGATGGAGCATATATACAACGACGACGAGACTTGGAGCGGTTTACCAGTACAACCCACCTAGGTCCTATTACGTTGGCACCAAATATGCCACTGATGGAGCCTATTTACAAAGACCGCGAGACTTGGAACGGTGTGCCATTACAACCCACTTGTGTCCCAGTACATTAGCACTAAATGTGCCACTGATGGAGCCTATATACAAAGAGAACGAGACTTGGAGCGGTGTGCTATGACAACCCACCTGGGTCCTATTACACTGGCAGCAAACGTTCCGCTAGTCCAGTTAATTGTTTAAAATGCTGTAATTCCAAATAAGCGCAGAAAGCGATATAAAAACTGTGCACTGTGTTTAACAAAAGGCAGAGAGAAGGTGTAGCGCCTTGACGAATGCTACACAAGAAATTCGTAGCCCGGTAAGACAGAAGACGGCGGGATATAAAGATTGTCTTGAGAAAACAGCACAGTACAATAGCCATGTGAATATAGCTTGAGGACAATGAGAGAAAATGGTGAAGCAATGAGTAACACCACTTAGAAGCGCAACAGCCGGCAACGCGCGGGCAAGATGGCCGACCCGGTTTAAAATCGCAGTCCAGTATACATAGGCTTTGGACGGGTGTAAAGTAAAACAAAATGTGTACAAGTCTGAATGTGCTGTTTGATGGAGTAAAAGGTCATGGTCAATACACAGGCCTCCCCCTAGAAGGCCGTGGGACGAGGACTTCGGTCGTTGCTGGCTTGCAGATGTAAGAAGGCAGAAACATAGGAGTTGGTTAGTATTTAGATTATTTATTCTTCTTGTGGATTGGAATGCATCATCGGTGGGCCGTCCCAGCGGGTACACCGGACTACAAAAAACTGGATAATCCAGAAAAAGAGCCGGTAGGACCTTTCACTGCTGCTGAAGGACGGTGCGCTTGGGAGAGGTTACTCCCCCCACCGCATTCTAATCCACTGCCACAACGAAGCTGAAATCCTGTTCGTACCGGCGAGCCGTGGGGGGACCAAAAACAACGAGCCAGGCACACGAGCAGCCAAAGCCAGGAAGGCAAGCCAGACAAACGACCGAGGCGAGCCAAACTGAGCCAAGCAGACCACGATCCAAAGGCCAACGTGGGCGGGCGAGACGACAAAGCGTTGGGGGTAGACCAAAGCATCCAAACGACCAAACAATTGAGAAACAGCCAACCATTGAACGGACGGACCCAAACGTGCCAGCCTCATGACTTTACCTGAGAGACGGGGGGAAAAGCTCGGGGAGACAGATTCAGATATTTACGGAAAAGCACAGTACAAACGAGAGAAAATGAGAAAGATTCATGAGGTGTGGATGAATTCGACAAAATCGGAAAAACGAACAGGTTTACGAACTCTTCTACCGTGACTGGTATTAGTTTGAGGCGAATCTGGTGACTGGGATTGTGGTGGAGCTGAAAAGCTGGGCGTCGTTACAGGTGGCCCTGTAGATTGCGTTAAGGTCGATGATGGAACAAACTGTTGTGCATCGATGAACGCAGGCTTGACGCGATCTATCGAGACAGTATCCCTTTTACCCCCACGGTCAACCACCAAAGTTTTTGAAGACCGTTTAATAACACGGTATGGACCTGTGTAAGGTGCGGAGAGAGGCTGTCTCACTTGGTCGACACGTAAGAATACGTGAGAACATGTAGAAAGGTCTTTCGGAACGTGCACTGGAGTGCGTTGTTCCCTGGGTCTCGCGGGATGCAGCTGACGCATGTGGTGCATCAGACGAGCTATGTAGCTCTTGTAGTTCCATGCCGTCTCCGGGGTTAGGACGACTAATTGTCCAGGGAGACGCAATGTGCAGCCATAAACGAGTTCGGCCGGAGTAGCGTTAATGTCGGTTTTGACAGTATTTCGTAAGCCAAGTAAAACGGTGGGAAGCGCTTCGTACCAGTCTGCGTTATCATGTGCACGTAGTGCAGTTTTCAGCTGGCGGTGAAAACGCTCAACCATGCCGTTGGCGGCAGGGTGGAATGCAGTCGTTTGGACGTGACGGCAGCCGAGGGTCTGAAGAAGGTGGGCAAATGTGCCTGCGAACTGTGAACCTCGATCAGTTGTCACAACGTCAGGACAACCAAAGTGTGAGACCAATCGCTCTAGAAAACCGCGAGAGACAGTGTCTGCTGAGCAATCTGGCATTGGGATGGCATCAGGCCATCGTGTAAAGCGGTCTATACAAGTCAGCAAGTAAACGCATCCATTAGATGGAGGCAGTGGCCCAACAAGGTCAACATGAACATGGTGAAAAAGGGCAACAGGAAGTGGAAATGAACCAAGCGGAATTTTCGGGTGTCGATGAACCTTAGACTGTTGACAACTAAGGCACGTACGAGCCCACTGTCTAACGTCCCGGTTGACGTTGCGCCACATGAAGCGTTGTGTGACGAGCTTAACTGTGGCACGAATGCCTGGATGTGATAAACTGTGAAGAATGTCAAACACAGTGCGTCGGAAAGCTTGGGGAACCACTGGTCGTGGTGAATTTTGCGAAACGTCGCAAAGTATGGTTCCATCCGAAGTAGGCAGTGGAACTGGTCGTATGCGCAAGGAGCTAGAATTACGAAGCTGATCCAGCTCTGGGTCGGTCTGTTGAGCAGCAGCCATTGCCGTTAGATCGATACCTTCAGCGGACGTGATGGAGCTGACGCGAGAAAGAGCATCAGCGACGGAGTTCTGCACACCCGAGACGTGCCGTATGTCTGACGTAACTGTGAGACATAGTCCAGGTAGCGTATCTCTCTCGGAGAGTATCCGTCGGATGACGAGTCGAGGGCGTAAACTAAAGGTTTATGGTCAGTAAAGACGGTAAAGCTTCCGCCCTCTAGAAAAGGACGAAAATGACGGATGGCGAGGTAAACTGCCAGAAGTTCTTTCCCGAAGGTGCTGTAACGTGTCTCCGCTGGCTGCAAGCGTTTCGAAAAGAAACCCAAAGGTTGCCAGGTATTGTGGACAGCCTGCTGAAGAACAGCACGAACGGCCTCGTCTGAGGCATCAGTGACGAGCGAAATCGGAGCAGATGGTACGGGATGTGCTAAGAGAGCAGCATTAGCGATTGCGTCTTTAAGGTTTGAGAAAGCTAATTGCGCGGACTTGGTGAAAACAAACGAACGTTGATTGCCCCGAAGCAAGTCAGTCAAGGGCTGCATTATCCTAGCACAACACGGAATAAAGCGTCGGTAGTAGTTGACTATCC
>CALYDF020004551.1:0-16953 GCA_944474145.2 Dicrocoelium dendriticum
TACGACGAGCCGGCGCAGCGTTTGTAGGCACGCTGAATTCGATTTACTAATCGCATGCTTGCATGCTAAGTCTCTTTATTTCAGGTGGTGGGTTTTCGGTTCCCTCCTATATATATATATATCATTGTGTAGTTGTAAATAACGGTCATATTTACTTACTTTTGGCTAAAGTTATGTAATTGCCTAATATTAAATATAATGATAGTTATATGCTAAAAGGTGGGAAATTGCACAGATCTACATGGGTTCTTTGGACTTAGAAGGCATACGTTGACAAAAGGTTACTAGTAGATGCATTACAAACCAAGAATACTTTGCTTCGAACCTGTTGCTGTCCTACCTAACCAAGGTGGTGAATATTTTTAACAGATTACCAGAGAACGTCATTTTTGCATATATTGGTTAACGCTTTACTCGTCTGCTAGAATGTCACGTGATGATTACCAGGTGTGCATGGGCCCCTATTGCAAAGGTGACGATCCCCAGAGGCGCGTTGACTTGCAAACAGCAGCGGGAAGCTCGCAACGAAGTGTACGTTTGGTAACTGGCAACGATCGTTCCTCCTACTCTATACATAGGCATGAATAATTTACCATGGGCAGGTAAATGCGCCAAGCATTTTTGATGAGGACATACTAAAGTTTATGGACTAGAAAGGAGTACAGGATGCAGAAAGTAACCCGGGAGAGAAATAAAAGGTATGGTATAAATACACTTGTAAGTTTGCTATAATATAGGGCTGCATTGTCCTCTTAACTTGACGGTCGTTTAGGAAACCCATAGTCGTCGTGAAGTATTTCATCCAGATTGCTGATTACCTATACTTCATGGCGTGCCACACTTGCCAGCGTGAGCATAGTAAGGTAAAACAAGTTCCCATCACACTGGCATCAGAATCAACCAAATTACAGGAAGTAATCCCAGCACTAGTGGAAATCACGTTGCCTTAGAAAGTAGGTGTACATAAGTGCAACGTATGTATGTCCTACATTGGTTAATTCTTAGGCTTTTTCTACCGGCGCTCAAGGAGCGCAGACACGCCAGTTGCAGTGCCAGTAGCACGGAATATAGGGAATTATCAACTTAGGGCTCCGTAGGCCAGCATGAAAGGTAAACAGCTATAATACAGGCGTACTGGTGGAACCGGTGCTTTTGGCTACTCACGCCTGTCTAGGGGGTTTTTATGTAGACCATGTGGATGATATGAGATGCATGAATGGCGCAACAACGAATCCACGGATGTGTCATTACAGTGTGTGCGGTTTCTCCAGAATGCAATGGATATTGTTAAGCCAACAATTATAAATGAAGTCATGTCGCGCAATTTTCCGGTGGTTGTTGTCATGCTTTCCATTGCAATGATTTCACTGAGGGTTATTTGCAGGTAGACTGTAATGCGTACGATACATGTCAACACGTAAAAGGTGATGTTTGTACCGATTCCAAATCTTCTCGTCATTGTGGGGAGCATAGTTAAGCACCGTGCATCCGTAACGCGCAAACACTAAGGAATGGTGGGTAGCAGTTTGTGTCACATACTGGTGAACGCAACCGTCATAAGTATGCTGCAAATATGGCTCACTGAATGACCACCCACATTTCCAAAGAAGCCTAACATTGAGGCAAAGTTCTTGGCATGAATTGAATGCAGCGGCACCGCACAAGCTGTTAGGCAGGGGTATGTAAATAAATAGAAGTAGGACTATTGGACTGACATATAACGACATCATGGTCACGGGAACTTGCTTACCTGGGTGCGTAGAATATTCGGAAATGGGCCAGCGTGCTTGCATGTCTCACCTAAGGTGGTTGTCGGCTGTCGGTGCAGAACCACTGTAAGAACGTATGGGGTATATAGTTAGTCAATCCTGAAAGGAAATTGCAAAAGCATAAGGAAGAGGTTGTGAGTAGTCACTTGATGACTGGCTCTTTGGTTCTTATCCTTATAAAGCGAATCATTGCAAAGGTAGAGAAAGCGTACCTTTCGTGACGAAAGTGCCCTGCATTGGATGCAAGCTAGACCGTGTGAGGCCGTTTCTCTCCCTTTCTGAAAGATTATTCACTAGACCAATACAACACACAACAATAACAGCGTTACGTAAGAAATTTAAACAGTACCTTCGCTGCCATACAACGATGATGATGTATGGAAAAAGAATAATAAAAGAAAGAAAACGGGTATTGCCAGAGAACCTTAATGCCCCAGGAAAACGTTCAGGGCCAACGCGCCTACAAGTTGTGTACTGTGACCTGCCGTCACAAACTGCAAGCAACGACGTACATATATGGCGACAGTGGGCGAGACACCATCCTTGCGCCTTTCAATGGCCCGCGTAATAAGCAGCCCGTGGGACACAGGTTTCTCAGAGGCAAGCACTGCATAAACAGGCAATCTAAGTAGGAAACGGCACCAGGCCCGCAACACCTCTTGGTCGCCATTCAGGTGGTGTAAAGTCTGGAGCGCAGCATAGGGCTGATCAGGTTGCTTCCATCCTGGAAGGCATTTCGGACCAACGGTGCCAAGGTCGGTTGCCTGTGACTTCTTTCCCACTGACAAGTCAAATTCAGTCCACCTCGAGCCTTGCGTCACACCACACCCGGCGGTGTTTACAAGGCCTTCTTAGGCAAGCCATGACCAGGCAAGGATTCAAGTGCTCCAGTCCAAAGCAACTTAAGCCGTGCTATCTGTTGTTCTACGTTTGCTAGCATGATAATTACGTGGAATTCGCCTAAAGACATTATCCTTGCGGGTGGCACGGTAGTGCCATCGGACACCAGCGATGCTTCACGGACAATGATGCCCACAGTCTTCCAACATAGATGTTGCGCGATTCCCTTTAAATCCGGAACCAGTTGTTTTTATCGCTATGCACTTTCTTACTTGTTGCGCGAACGAACGTGCAGCACGGCCTTCAGCATAGCAAAGTGAAGCTCAGTAGGTAGCGATCCAGAAGCAGGGGGTCAAAGGAGCATTAACGTGTTCCAGCGAACGACTTATACTGCGCTCCTTGTTGCAAATAAGGGCAACGGCGCTGTCTGTGATTCACGCGCTGAGACCTGGTTTCCTACGAACAGGGTTTGGGATTAGTTGGTACGGTCACCGATAATTGTCTACTGCTCGCGGTTACCCAATTCCTTAAGCCCCACTGGCCTAGCGGGCTCCCTTGACAGCATGCCGGATCTGTTGTAGTTAGCGCCTAATAGTTCGGTTAGTTACATTTTTTGTTTTGAGCCATCCGGGAAGATTTCTGCGCAATAACAAGCCTTCACTACGCATTAGGGTAGCTAGTTACTGGTGCGCTGACCCTTAAGGGTGCCACAATCGCTCGCTCCTCCGTCGTGCATGGCGGCAGAGATCCTATTCCTCTAAAATTTGTGTCATAATGACGAGGCAGGGACTGTTTCATACGCAGTGCGTTCTTGTTATGCTTGCAGAAACGAAATGGAAGGATGGATGAGAAATGCAAACGAAATGGATAAACCACAGAGTAACGCTGTTGCACTGGCCACTGGCCTTGATACCCGTTCTCCAGCCGATGTACCGCTTGACCACGGAGAGTTTTTCTCTGTGTGTGGCACTGGAAGACATCAGCAAGGAGGTTAAGAATTATGAGCGACTCCGTCAAAATCAGTGCTTCCTAACACAGCACGCTTACCTGCATTGGGTGATGTCGCCGAACGGCATTGCGTGCTTGTTGCTCGGGCTCATTGCCCGTCACAATGTACACAGCTAAGGCGTTCCGTTCACAAGTAGCAAGCACACAAGGAATAATACCAACGTTCGCAAACATCACACGTCACCCACTCTACGCGTGCACTCTCGTGAAGACCATTCTCCTCTAGGATGCACAGAGTGAACCGCCTTCATCATTGGAATAGAATACCTCTTCCCTTGGCCTCGGCCTTTTGGCTTCTTTGCCCGCTCACGGCCGACGTGGTGCTGTTTAGATGTCGCGCGGACCTCACGAGTGCTCTACCAAATACACCTAAGGCTTGCAACCTCTAACGCTTTGGTTTCTGTCAATAGCCTGTTGCACCCATATATCCATGGACTCTCAAATTGAACGTCGCGTTTAGGCGCCAAGTTACATTCCTTGCGCTCATAACACAGGCGCTTCAGAACAAAGGAAATGCGAGTGCTACAAGCAATATCTGTATCTGCATGCAATATATAACGGTACACCATCAGACACCACTTACTACTTGCCAGTAACGTTTGTCAGGGTGCTGCGCACACACCGGAATTGCAGCTTGTGGTACGGATAGACCGCCAGTAATTCTTTACCAGTCTTCCTCTATGGTAAACCCGTGAAATCAATGTATGTCTGCAGAACAAGGAGGCTGTGCCAAGTTGGAAACCTTTTACCAATTCCTCCAAATCTTAGTGTTTACGATAAAGAGAGCGCAAACGCGCTGAAAGGATCCGGAATCGTCTACCACTGCTTTGACCTTAACGTGCGCCAGCGGCACCGCTCTTATACTATAACCCATTATAACCGCGCTTTAACCAAAGGAAAATCATCTAATCTGCTGCAGTTTCCATGATTATTATTGCTGTTAAACTGGTTCTACACCACTTTTAATACCCTCCCGGAGGCAGCATATGACGCACCATGGCATACCTAACCAACAAGGCCCAATTGCTTAGTTTACTGAAAGTTGGAGACCTCAGTCCCTCGGGCAGTATAGCACGCTAAAAGCTTGAGCCGCCGTGCACATCATTACGTCACTATAACCAAAAATCTTTCGGTATACGTGCTTAGCTTTATTGTTTTTAACAATATAATATTAGTATGCAAGACTAAATTAATTTGAGCATATAATGATTGTTACATTTGTATCCACAAATTCTATCATTATCCGCAGCTGAATACGGCACCGACAACAATTTTTCGAAATGTGCACACATCGAGCACACATCGGGCAATGGTTCAGCGGTTGCATGGGTTGGAGGAAACCGAAGACATTACGCTCACCCAGCACGCCACAGTCTTTTTCGGCGTTTTTACAGAAAACGCTCTAATTGCTGCCTCGGTAGTGAGGGCTACAAGAAGCTGCGTAGTCCAATTAAGTAGTACGACGGTTGCAGCCTTTTCCTCTCAAGCTCAACTACACTATCCCTCAATTGGAAGCACACATAAAGGAGGCATTCTATTGGCCGCCGCCGGTATTTTAGGCGCCCCACGAATAGCCTATGGCTTCGGAAGCAGTCTGGAGGTTCCCCCAGATTACTTGAGTAGGTTGTGTAAATCCAAAATAAAAGTACCAGATGTTGCACTTAGCGGTTGTTTGTTGCATGCTGATATTACGTTGCGTTTGTTTGCACGATTCAACTAACACGCGAGATAAACACACGGCGCCACCTTTGCATTCAACACGCGCGTCCATCGCGCGGGCACTCACATTCTTCCCTAGTTAGTCCCGTCGTTCGGTGTCGTATTAGTAGCTAATACATGGTAACACAGTGTTCCACATTACACATTCATCCTGACACTTCCGTGCCTCTTTACCTTTCCCAGGATCGGTACTCACCAATAGTCTGTTAGCGTGTGCCGGCCACTCTCGCTACACTTCCTTTTTAATATCATGTGCCACTTTTCCCAAGTGGATCCAGGGTTAGTAACGAAAAAAGTTTTAGAACGGCGGTATTTGCGTTTATGCTCAACAGATGTTCAAATAAATGCATCGACGCATGGAAGTCACATAAACATGTCGAAGCCTTATAAGAAGCTTGGATTATTTCTAAATCAGGAAAGCTGAAACTGCGGTTAAAATTCAACGGGGACCCAAGAAAGAAACTTGTCATTAACGCTAAGTTGCTGGAGTTTAAAGATGGGCCTCTCATGCAAGACCTTTTCAAACGCCTTACTTCAGTCGACAAACACAACAACCAGGCGCTTACTAGCATCTGAGGACCATGCCGATTTTTCTTTAACCACCAGCAACTTTGTGGTGCCTAAACACGGCCTTCGGAAAGCTTGCTGGGCAAGAGAGACGCATTCCAAGTCTTCGTGACGAAGGAAAAGAGGCCTTATCGTTATCCGTTCAGACTGCACAAAATCGAAGTCAGACAGATAGAAAGATGGCCGGCTAGAACCTGTTGGTTCCCTCCTTTGTAAATAGTCTTAATGATTCCTCCTTTCAGGCAGTTGCAAGCCATCTGGCTTTAAGGGAAGGCCGGAAGAGTTGACAGACAAGGGCGGCAATGTGCTCAGCCACGGTCTTGAGTAATAATGGATGCACACCAGCACGACCAGACAAGGAATACGGGTCTAGGTCAAGTAGTTTATTTACGATGTCAGTATTAACATCCACTTGCGCCAACTGGAAAGGTGGAGTAGACGCGACACTATCCTAAGCAGTGTTTTGGTCGAGTAGACAGAAGAAGGTTGCTAAGACAAAAGGGTGGCTTTATCAACGCCTTCGAAACCTAAGTCCTATTGCTCACAGTGAGGAAAGGCATGGACACTATTGTCAGCGTTAGTGCCTAGTTTGATGTATGAGAAGAGCGCCTTGGTGGTTGTGCTATAAAGTGCACCTAATGATATGGTATATTTAGCGGTTCTCGCGTTTTTCCCTTTGCAATCATTCCTGACGGTTTTGTAGTAGCAGTAGTCAAGCTCAAATTGCGTAATTCTGTAAAGCTCCCTTAGTTTACGTCTTCTTCTCCTCATTGATCGCAATTCGTGCACCATCCAAGGAGGGATTTTGAAAAGGGGTCTTCCTTTGGAGTAGCGGATGACCCGCACAAGGAGCAACGTCATCTTGGCGTACAAATGTACCACGCTTTGTCAACGTTGCAGTCGTTTTAAGACCACGTGCATCGGAACGCCAGAAATTCCGGCGGTCAATCTGTTGACTGTGAATAGCGAACCGAAGTGTCGCATGGAATGAGACAATGCATTGAGCACTGCAGCCAATGGGCAGTAGAACTGTAAGGTGCATGATGTCTAAATGTGCTGGGGAGAGCACGAGATTCAGGATACGCGGAGTTTGAGTAAGGGAAAGAGGGGTTGGTGTAGTGATGTGTTGCAGCACCTTACAATGCAGAATGGTCTAGAGTAAGTTGGGTTGGAAGGGGTCTGGAGGTCGCTCAAAATGAAGCCGAGCCCAGTCAACAGAAGGAGCATTGAAATCTTTAAAGAAAGTTATATAAATTTGTCAATCACCATATTTAGGGTTTTAATGGAGACCAGAGTTGAGCAGCATGGTTAAGCGTCAAGGTAGTCCGGAGGCCGAAGTAGCTTCCAGTAGTGGGTCGGAAAAATGTACAACTCAATTTCTAAACATTTCAGAGAGCGTTGCAATGATTACGCCAGAGGCTTTCTGTAAGTTTTTAAGGTGGTCGCTTCCTTCTGCTAGATGTAGGTACGAGGTCTGCCCCGTTCCTAGTTCCGGAGACATTGTCTTGCACACCCTTTCTTTAAGCCATCATAAGACAGGTGAATAAGGTTGCGCAGAGGTTTATACGCAGAGGGCAGAGGTACGCCCTCAATACAGTAGTTACGTTAAGCAAATCTTTTACTGAACTGGAACTATTGCCTAATAACACTAATGAATGCCATTAGGGGGTTTGAGCAACCAACATAAAACCGAGGACTCACGGTTTCGAATTTTGCTGGTAAAACTCGACTTCTAGCTGAAAATAAAACAATCAGGTCAAGTCTATTAGAACTGGCATTAGGTCTAATTAGTTTAGTTAACCACATTCGGAGACCTGAATACAATCCCCAAGCGGTGGATTCGGTGAAGTAGCCAAGTAGACAGACCGGCAGCTGCAGCCAAGTACAGCAAGGTAACTTTATGTACAGCAGCTTATTACTACCGAGAGATGAATTTGGTGAGGTCGACCGACTACAAATCGGTTGCAACGGGCTTGATTTGTCAAACTTTCCTCATTCGGCGCCTAAAATAAAACTACTGATAAGTAAAGGTGGTTACATAGAGCAATGCAAGTAGGTGGAACCAGGCTTAATGAAGCCTAGTTGCTTCGTTCAGGGAACAAAATTAAGCTGCCGAAGCATGGCTTGGGGGACAGGTTGGTTACAATGCAGCTGTAAAAGGCTTCATGTGTTCAGGTCGCCTCATGTATGGGCCATATGTGAACGGCTAATGGGTGGCTTGTGCAAACCAGTACTTTTACGACTCAGTTGCAAAGCATTTAGTGCCCTAGACCGTCAGTCCTCTATTGCCAGGTGTCCAGTTGCTAGTTGCAAGTAGAAAGTAGGCACTGTAATGTAGGATGGACTGTGGTTCACGGAGTGTGGCAGCTAAGTGCCGCTGTTTTGCAGAAGTTTAAAAACATACTTCACACTAGCAAGAGCTGTTTACGTAGATCGTGTACTTGTGCCACTATTCTTTCGAACAGATTAAGCTAGACTGATGCTCTGCCTTAGTGCGCTTCACTGTTTACCAGCGATGTGTTTAAAAGGCAGCTTAGGACCGAGACGGTTACACAAGTAAGCTCTGTGCAAGACGGTTTGGCAGTAATTACTGGCCAAGAAAAAACGTTTCGTGTATTCGTACTTGGTGTGTCTACTTGTAAAAGTGCTTTTATAAGCAGTGTCTTCATGTTATGCATGTTTACCATTAGACGTGGTTTTTTTAGAGGCTGTGGGTATTAACAGCCAATGGACTTTGGAGATGTACGGAACAAGCTTGTTACGTTCATCCAAAAAACCCGTAGTTTGGACGCCTTTTCACATTGGTGTCTTGTCAGCTTCCGGTGTAAAGCAGCTCGCTGTTAATGTAATGGTCAATAATCACGTATTACTAGCCAACTTCAATGAATCTAGGTTCCTAATACTAATGGCAGAAACCAGGAGCCAAACGAAAGTCTAAAGAAACCTAAGAGATCCAGTAGTGTTGTTACAGGATCGTCGAACGGCTGATGTTATCCGCCTGTCTATCCTAAGCCAAATTGCTTGTGCACATGTCTTTGTGGAAGCACTGTTGAAACACAAGCAGTCGGCGTCAGCAGCGCGGTTCTCAGCACTCTCCACGGTACCCAATGCAACCATCAAGACAAACAGTGCGCACAAGTGCAACTTTATGCACAGAAACACTGAGGCGACTGACATCAGCACGGTAAAGATCAAATGACAAAATTACGAGTAAGAACATTGGCCGGTACAGCCCTAGCGGTGCCAAAGGGTTTGAAGTCATGACACCCTGAGATTAGACGACCACACCTAAACCTGCATGTTGGAGTACTGGGTTGGCGCACGCACACTGAATCCGTGGATTTGACTCTCCCATATTTCAACACCTGTCGTGCATAATACGATTTCCTCAACTTTGCACAGTAGACTACTATTGCTTAGATAATGGAGCAAGTGTCCACTGCAAGCAGATCTTGCAACAAATAGTTTCTTGTGAAATAAACAGGGCGTGCTTTAACGGTTCTTCTTACTGCCCCTAGCAAATGCTTGTTCACATTGCGTTTTAATCTTACCCATGCATGTGGTGCAGCTGCTTTGGTAGTTAATCCACAACCGGTGTACAGTGATCTTATGCAGACCCTACAGCAGTAGCGGCAGGATCACCACACGACAACCTGACCTTCTACCACTTCAACTTCACGATTTTCGTAGTCGATACCAAAGCGATTGCAGTAAAATGAATACACTTGCTTTCACTAACCTTAGCACTAAAGCCCGTCTACAAAATAGCTGGAATATTAACGATCCGGTTTGTGATATCCTAACCCTTAAGGTTACGTACGTTTGTTCGACTGACCTCATAACTTCACAAATAAGGCTACGTCTCTGCTATGGTGCCCTGAAACTAACCCACCAGAGTTGCGAGGTTGTACGGCAATAAAGTAAGTCTGTGACCTACGCTAACCGACCAGCTTCTTTATCTCTTGCCACCTAGAAATGTTTGTGGTGAACAACGTATCCGGCTTACTGGATGTTCACAGCCTTTTATTGCGGAAACCAGTAAGTCAGTCATGGGTTACCTCCATGCATATTGCTTTTATCTGTGCCTGTGTCACCATCTGCAATCAGCCATTCTAGACGCCTGCAATTTTTGGGTCAATGGCGGTTGACTCGTTTCTCAAAAATGTGGATGTATGAACTGGGTACAATGATTGGCACTGCAAGAGTTGCTATGCTTTATTAGCGTCCTTAGCTACCAATAGACCTGCCCAGCTATAGGGTTTGTGACAACACATGCCATGCCGCAGGACATAAAACCAGTGTGACCTACATATATCCTGTACCAGCCTTGGTGGGCCACGGCGTCATTATAAACGCTGTTGTCAGGTAATAATATGTAGTTAAATAGCTTTTTAGACACCTTATGTATTGGCAGTCTAACCGTTTCATGAGTACATAGTTTATTGGGGGGCTTGCGATCAGTGGTTTAGGCGCACTAAGCAGCCTTCATAGGGTTACTTTTCAGTGGATAGACGAAGCCCACTTTTAATAGTAACGCTTCATTTGTTGTGATTACTTAGGCTGATGTTGCCTAGCATCAAAACCTTTCTACTAAACAGTTACTAAGGTTTCAGTTGCAATACTGTAAGCAAGAAGCCATGCAACTACCGGCACACGCACTGTATGCAGTATTATAAACTATCCTGGCGTCCGTTATTTTTGTTGCTGGGACTACGAAACCTAATCATGTATGAGCACCAGCTCCAGAAGTGGACGCCGGCACAGTGTTGACAACGATGCCGCTCCTATAAGACATATATAGGCTCTTTAAACGCTGAGCGCGGAGGCAGAGATATTGAAAACGGAGAATTATTTTGCGACAGTAATGCAATCACTATTATAGAAGATATAGAGGCTTTCTAATTATTCTTCATGAAAACGTGTGGATCAATTACTGGGTGCATTGGTAATATGTCTGTATAAGGAAAAATGCTTAGCTGCAGCAAATGAAGCTTCTACTTTGACGATCTTGGTTCTACCGCAGTGAAAAATATATGGGCTGAGTAAACATAAGTTACGGAGGTGCATGCAGTATAACACCGGCCATATGAATAAATGACTGAAATGGAGTACGTTTGAAATTTTCGTGGCACGTCACTGTAGGCCTAACGATAAGATTACAAAAAATTACTATGTGGTGAGAAACAATTATTTGGTAATTAATAAAGCTTTGGACTTTTACAAAGTCCGAAAATAATAGATGCATATATGTTTACAAGTATGCATTCATAGAACATAACTCCGAAGTTTCAATAACAGAACCTACTTAAGGTAACTTGTCACCAACTAATGAAGCGTTTAGGTGTTGGAAAGTGAAGATAGCACATGGGCACAAATAGCAAGAGCAGCTCAAGAGCTCCGTTAGCTACGTGTAGCAGAAAGCACCATTACTGTAGAAGAATTAACCTGGGTACGGTAACGGCATGCGCTAGTGGTGGGTAGCCCATCGACGTCAAGGGCCTTTTGCCGTAGAACTGCGTTCGAGAGTGCTTTCGCCAACCTGGCTTGGTAAGCCATTAGCGTTCCCACATAAGCTCAAGCTCTATAGGAAGGCAAAATAAGCCAAAAGTGAAATCATCAACAGCGTAGCGCTTTTGGGTTACGCGGTAGTTCAGTTACTTTCACTTACTACAGAAGGACTATAGTACCGTCTGGTGGGCGTGTCCCGTTGTCGCTAAATCTGCTTTGTACGTATGAGTGTCTGTTGCACTTATTGTACTTCAGCTGTCAGTTAATAAATGATATTCTCGCTGTGGCAGAGCTTGATGTGGATGTGGTCCGCGTGCGTAATGTCTAACATTAGCCACTTCGCCGCTGGCTCCTGAACGTTGCAGATATTTGCACGAAACCCATGCAAGCTCCACCTTACCTTCCTAGGCTCAACAATTGTTTTCAGATAACGTGGAGTCACTACGGCCCAGCCGCCACATTGCGGGCATGCCGTGCGTATGATTTCTCACAGCTCGACAAAAGGGCTACTGATTGCATGGAGAAGGAGTGTGGGCCAGTAACATTGCTGAACCGTGGCCCCCATTAACATGCCAACCGCTCTTAGTTCTTTTGGTCTACACTGACTTTGATGTGTGTGGACGGAGGTTTGTGCACTGCACCTCAAGCTACCTATGGTCACGCTGTAGACGCAAACGTCCTATAGCTATCCACCTGGAGCCGCAGTGTGAGGCAAACCCAGAAACAGATGCCGCTCAACATACCTAGAATCAAGTCTGTTAAGGTTATTAGGCTGAGTTTATTTTTATAATTTTATCATCTTTAAATTGCAAATATTTTATGTATCAGCTTTTTAAGTCGCATTTATAAACTTATAAGATATTCCACAAATAATAATTTATGATTTACACACTGAATTGTCTTTTAATGTTCAGTTTTCATCGTTTAGGTAACTAAATAAACTGCATGGTCATCAACATTAAACGTTATAGGTGCATGTATACATTTATATTTATGTTTATTACCTACGAAATATGTTTAGCTTTTTTCATTGCGGCCAACACTATCTTTAAATTAATGTTTTGCATAGTTGGTAAAGTATCGTTGAATACCCATATGTAAGATATATAGGCAGATAGTTATCTTTACTTGCATCGACTGCACTCCTTTGCATGTAGACGCAACGGAGTTGTATTACCTACAGGGTATTAAGCTGCAAGTTGTCACTGTTGTATACGTAAGGTCAAATGCACGAGCAAATTAAAAGGTCATTCTGAGGAACGGACTGCTGTAAGCTGGTCAATGCCCAACTGGATGAGTACATTAAAGTGTCACAAGGAGAATGATGAACCAATAGGGAAGCAGAGAATTGGACGCTTTGTGTGTGTGTGTCTGGGGTTGTGTGCACCTGTCTATTTAGACTAAGTCAAGAATGCTGACAGAATACACAACATCACCTCTCCGCATAATCGTTTGATCCGTCAAATCCATATCGATTCGGTCGTCGTTGTTCTCGGCCTGTCCTGCGGAGCTGCATGCTTTGCGTGGTTTCTTCCGTGAAGGTTGGTGACATATGCTCCGTTCGTCTGATATTTGTGAATAATCTCCGGGCGTTGACTGTGCGGCCATCCTCCAACCGGTAATTGCCTGGCCCACAAGCACGCGTTATTCTTATCGGATCTGATAACGTGGGCTGTCCTTTTGATGCAGTGTTTACCTTCACCTTCACGAATGTTCCGGGCTGGAGCGAAGTAGTATGCTGCCGGTAAGTGGTCTGATATCGATGGCGACGATCTAACTCGTCGGAATTATTGGTTTCAGGAATAGAAAGTGCGGCATTCAACTTTGTCCGCAGCTCACGCCCAAGCATGAGTTTAACTGGCGTTTTGTCTGTAGCTCGGTGGTGTGCGGTTCGCTAAGATAATAGTGCTTGTAGTACTGTATCCTCCCAACCTGTACCAGATAAGCGAATAGCTTGGATACTCTCTTTCAAGGATCGATTGAACCGCTCTACCATGCTATTTGCCGCTGGATTGTACGGTGCTGTACGTGAGTGCCGGATAGCGTGAAGTTGAAGGAACGAATGAAACTCGCGGCTTGTAAACTGCGGCCCGTTGTCTGCCACTATCTCCTCTGGTAATCCGAAACGGGAAAACATATATTTCAGCCATCGAATATTGCTGGCAGTAGTCACCTCTTCACACAAATGGACTTCCGGCCACTTACTGTAAAAGCAGGTCGCCACCAAGCAGTTCCTTTGATGCTGAGGCGCTGAGCTATATCGACCCATGATGTCAACAGCTATCTTGGCCCACGGTTGCATGTGATAGTCAATGGGTTGTATAGGGGATGAAACCGGACTTGAACTCATGTCTGCCCTTTGACATGAAGAGTAGTCATGAACAAGTTTTTCTATTTCGTGTGTCATTTTGGGCCACCAGAAGTATGTGTCAACCTTGCGTTTCGTACGAACGATACCAGGGTGGCTCTCGTGAGCACATAGCATGATCTTTTGTATCGAATTCCGAGCAGCCACAAATTTCTCGCCACGCATTAAGCATCCATCCATAAATGAAAGTTCATGACGCAACACGTAGTACCGACGCAACTCGCCTGTGATCTTGTTATTTTGTAGCCAACCGTTTAGCAGAAACCTCTGAACGTGGCAGAGTGTCTTATCTTCCTGAGTCGCCTTCTGGAGTTCTTCCTTAGTCAGGGCTGAGATTGGTTCATTACTTAGTGAAGACCCCATTAATCTCTCATTATGATCCTCATTATTTTCAGTTTCGTTGAGGGGCAGTCGAGAGAGCCCATCCGCTACCTGCTTTTCGTGTCCGGGACGGAATTTAATTTGAAAATCGTATGTTAACAATCGTGCATACCAGCGATGTATCCGAAGTGGCCTGATGCCATTTGTTCCCCGAGTAAGTAAACTAGCTAGCGCTGCGTGGTCTGTACGAAGAGTGAAGGGTCTTTCGAACAAGAACAAATTCCACTTCTCACAGGCCAAAACACCGGCAAAGGCTTCTTTTTCCAGGCAGAGTAAGAAAGCTTCGCCGCCGACAATTTTCTGGAAACGTATGCAATAACTCTTTCATGCTCATTTTGAATTTGGGATAGTATAGCACTCAACCCAATGTTTGATGCATCAGCAGAGACAATCGTTGGGCACGTCTCGTCGAAAATCGCCATGACCGTGTGAAAGCAATGCGGCGTTTTATCTCGTCAAATGCTTTTTGTTGGTGTGGACCCCAAACAAATGCACTTTTCTCCTTTGACAGTTCACGCAGTGGCTCAGCATTATTCGTGAAATCCTGCAGGTAACGTAAGCTGTAAGAACACACACCTAGAAAATGCTTTATTTCAGTAAAGCTCTGTGTGCAAGGAGCCTCGATGATGGTACGTGCGTTGTTAAAACTCGGCTTCATACCGTCATTTGTTTTAATTTGGCCCAGGAACTCGATCTCACTTGCATTAAATTTGCACTTCTCGAGGTTTAATCGGAGGTTAAGGTCACGTTGGCGACGGAACACGGCATGCAGTCGTGAATCATGTTCTTCTGGAGTCCTACCGAATACACAGATGTCGTCCATATATACTATTTGACCAAGTAAATTGGCAAATGAGTGAACCATAAACTTTTGCCAAGCTGCTGGGGCTGAACTCATGCCCATTGGAAAGACTTTGTACTGAAAGAGTCGGTCCATAGTGAGAAATGCGATTAGCGGTCTTGACTCCTTAATTAGAGGCATGTGAAAGAAAGCCTTCCTAAGGTCCAAGTTTGAAAAATGTCGGGCGCCAGCTAGCTTAACTATTAGTTCATCCGCGGTTGGAAGCACAAACTTTTTACCACGATTTGCCAATTTAGGGTCTGCAGGTCATTGCATATTCTTACTGTACCGTCCTTCTTGAGGACTGTAACCAAAGGGTGGACCCATTCAGAACAGTTAATGGGTTCAATGAGATCATCTGCAATCATCTGCCGTAATGCTGACGAAACAGCCTCTCTTCTGGCCAAAGGAATTGGACGTGGATGAGCAATGGTTACCGGTTTAGCATCCTGCTTCAGACATATGCGGTGAACGGAGGAGGAAGCGCGCCCTATTGTTTGTTCAACTAATTTCGGGTACTGTATCTGTAGGTCTGACAGGTTAATTGCCATGATACCCATACAAGCTAGTGACGGCGTGACTCCCAGTGCAACCATAGCGTTGCGTCCGATAAAGGGACGGTTATTTCCGCGGGTAACGTGCACAGCAACTGATGATTTCACGGCCTCAAGTTGCAATATAATCACCACAAATCCTCATATTTCTACCGCGGCCTTTGTATAATTGTCAAGTCGATAGGCTGAAGGATGTATAGGCATATCATGTAGGTGAATGTCATAACAACTACTCGGTACTATAGTGATAGGAGAGGCTGAATCTAGTTCCATGTCAACGTGTGTTATTCTATCGTGTGCAATAACTGTAACAGTACGAATGTCAGGCATAGGTAGTTTAGGCTCTGGACAATTGGTACGATAGTTAGACACAGTACTTGTGTTATCAATAGAAAATACATTTTCAGACGACTGTAACCGTCGATTAGAAACGGAATCTGTAGGATTCAACCGAGAAATGCGTGCTGAACGACAACAACGAGCAAAATGTCCACGTTTACCGCACTTTTACAATCCATTTCTAAGGCAGGGCACTTGGTAAAATTGGCTTTATGCTGTAGGCTGCCGCAGCGGAAGCATTTCTGTGTGGATTGGAATTCGGTTGGCGAGCGAGGGATCTTGGCAACCTCCTGTATGTCTGCGTGGGTGGCGAAACATCGCAACTGTTTGGCCGTACATGTTTTGAGGCGAGCTAATTCCACAGCTTTATCCTAAGTCAATCTGGAAGCATCTTCGGAAAGTAGACATTCCCCAATTCGGTTGTTGGTGATACCACTAATCAACTGCTGCACTAGCATTACGCCCTCGATTCTATTTTTCGGTATGGTTGAATACTCGCAGGGTCGTACACCGCGACTGAGGCGATCAACGAAACCGTCTAGAGTTTCCGATGGTTCCTTTGTAAGTCAGCCGAATTTGAGGCGAGCCATGAAGAGATTTGTACGCTGTCCCCATGACTTGTCCAGCACCTCTAGCGCTTTCGTTAAGGTATCTTGTGACTGCAGCTCCAAAGCATTAAATTGACGTTGTCCCTCATCACCGAGTAGGTGTCTGAGTAGCTTCAGGTTCTGGCCTTCAGTGTAGTTGACTGCCGCAGGTAGTGGGTCAAGATAGTTTGTAAACGAGGTTTTCCACTGGGCCCATGCACTTTCGGTAGGACGTAAGTTCTGATCAGACCAGTAAACTGTAGGAGGATGTAATTCCATGGCGTAGGTTTGTAAGGCGCGACGCCAGTGTTGTATACGTAAGGTCAAATGCACGAGCAAATTAAAAGGTCATTCTGAGGAACGGACTGCTGTAATCTGATCAATGCCTAACTGGGTGAGTACATTAAGGTGTCGCAAGAAGAATGATGAACCAATAGGGTAGCAGAGAATTGGACGCTTTGTGTGTGTGTGT
>CALYDF020004552.1:0-16966 GCA_944474145.2 Dicrocoelium dendriticum
GAGTGCTTGGAGCGACTCTTCGAGCGTAGCGCGACCACAAGGACCGTGCACCCCGTCCCCTCCATTAACGACTAACTGATAACTGGAGCCGGTATGAAAGAGGTATTGGGTAATGCATAGGTATGTACGTGGTCAACATACACAACAAGGCCAGCCACACGGGGTATATCAAGCAACCGCCATTCACATTAAACGACAAGCTGAGAAGGAATAAATGCAAAAATGGATACACTTACTGTGGCTGAACTGCTCCCTACATTACCACATTAGGTATTTGCTTAGCGATGAATCTCCGATAAGTAATAAATGTTCATAACTTACTTATAAATGATGTAAACTCAACAATATCACCGAAGATAAGGGCAATTGGTATAAGCAACTTGGACAGTAATTGGAACATGATAAGGTATGCAGAAGAAAGGAAATGAAGTGGAATGAAATTTATGCAGCCTAAAAAGAGGTAGTTTAAGTGCAAGTTGTTTTAGCCATACTGCTGTAAAGAAGCATCAAGAAGAGAACAACAGCGTCAGCATGGGACATATATATATATATATATATATATATATATATATATATGTATATGTATATGTCAGCGTTCACCGACTGGGCCATCACGCACAGGCATGTTGGTGTCTTTAGGACGGACTGCTGTCTCGCCAACAGACACGTCAGTGACCGATGGAACCCGCTGTGGAAAGGCTATCGCAGATGGGTAGTTTTGCTGGTTCGAATGAGGTGCATGGGTACCCGCTTGCTTGGAAGAACCCATTGAGTTTCGTTCTATGGAACATTTGTTTCGTTCTATGGTTCACGCGACCTGTCGGCTGCACAGTATCGCAGCATTTCTTGCACCATTTTTGACCGAAGTCATGCAGAATGTTGCGCAGTATTTTAAAATGATAGGCGTTGATGGCTTCTATCCCAATCATTAAGAGGCATAAGAAATTGTAAGCAGTGTGTACTGACGGCTTAGTGCATGTGGAATCCAGAACATGTGTGTGGTTCTGTCTGAAAGAGAGCACATATATATAAAGAGGTATACGTATATATAGATACATATATATACCTCTACCCGTATATTTATGTACTGGTCCTGCAGAGAAGGTAAGCGGAACCGGCGCGGTGTCTGCATCCAAGAGTGTTTTCATGCACTGATTGTGGAGCGGACTACAGTGCAAGCACTGCCTTCTGTGCGTTTCATTCCCGGAAATGCAGCTTGTTTGCGATCCCTGTGAAGGGGTGGCGGCCGCCGTTGATGGAGGGTGCTTCACATGCACATGCCTCGTGGTGTTAGTCATTACGCTGTACACTGCATATGGGGTGTGGATGGAGCTGTGGGTGGTGCAGCGCAAGGCATCCATGGTCTTTCAGCAGGCGCAGGCGTGGTGTGCGTTGCCACAGTGAAAGGCAAATGGGAACCGGAATGCCGGCGACCATAAATACATGTATACATACACATATATATTTGTATGCATGTATACACATGTGTATGCTTGTGTCCCACTTCGGGTTTACACTGGATATGTGGTGTGTGATTGGAGCTATGGGTGTTGCAGCGCAAGCCATCCATGGTCCCTCTGTAGGCGCAGGCGTCCTGTGGCTTGCCACAGTGACAGCCAAATCCGAAACCGGATGTCGCCAACCATATATGTATATACACATATATATAAATATATATTGTTGGCGGCATCCGGTTTCGGAGTTGCCTGTCACTGTGGCAAGCCACAGGACGCCTGCGCCTACAGAGGGACCATGGATGGCTTGCGCTGCACCACCCACAGCTCCAACCACACACCCCATATCCAGTGTAAACACGAAGGAATAAGACCGGGAGGCATGTGGATGGGAGCCACGTTCCATCAACAGAGCCGGCCCACACTCCTTCACAGGCAAACACAAGCACTGTATTTGGGGAATCAAGCGCACACAAGGCGGTGGCTGGACCGTAGTCCACTCCACACTGCCTGCATGGAACCACTCTTTGAGCCTAGCACGGACACAAGGACCGTGCACCCTGTCCCCTCCAGCAACGACCAACTGTCTCCTGGATCAAGCATGGACGAGGTAGTGGGTAATAGACAGGTAGGCACCTTGTCAACATGCACATCAAGCGCAGCCTCACCGGGGATATCAAGCAACAGCCAATCACTTGAGAGAAAGATAAAAAAGAAAATATATAGAGTAATGCATAATGAAAGGGTGACATACAACCTAAAGTAATGAGCATATGAAATAAATCGTTTACAGAAGAATGCGAGATAAGTTCACGAGGTCAGAAGCTATACTATACGGAAATGACACGAACACAAAAATGTCTTCGAAAAGGACACAAATTGGCTTCAGTGACGTGTGCAAGTTTATAGAAGAAAGCACAGGTATATATATATATATATATATATGCATATATATATGCATATATATGAGAAAGCAAAGCATTGGGACAAACTTGAAAACCCACCACCTGGAATAAACAGACTTCGCACGAAAGCAAACGGTGACATAAATCTTAAATTAGTGAGCATATGAAAAAAGTTGTTTACAAAAGAATCCGTTTACAAAAGAATACGAGGTAAGTTCACGAGTTCAGGAGGTTCATTTTACGGAAATGTTACAAACACGAAAATGTTATCGAAATAACTACAAGTGGCTTAAGCGACGTGTGCAAGTGTATAGAAGAGAGTATAACTAGGCATTTATATAGGAAAGAAAAGCATTACGGCGAAATTGAAAACCCACCACTTGAAATAAATGGACTTAGCATGCAAGCACGCGGTTAGGCAATCGAATGCAGCATACCTACAAACGCTGCGCCGGTTCTGCCTACGTTCTCTGCAGAACCCGTCGGCGCTTCGGTGGTAGTCCCGAGTGGCCTCGCTCATGGCTCACTAGGCCTGCCTGACTCATACACTCGCGACCGCATGTGCTACAGCACCATGCACTCCATGTCGATGGTATACCATCCATCAGTGCTTGCCGATTCTTTTGTTCTTGTGTAATAATGCTGTTTTCCACGGAAACAACTATACAGGGTAACATTATATGTGAGAAGCAGCGGTGGATGTAAATTGTTCGTTACATAAGCAAAGCAGATGAAATTAACGTGACCGACATTTGGACCATTCAGAAATATTCATCACTAGGTGAGTGAGCGTGTATGTAGCTCTGAACCCACCAAGTGTGAACACTGAGAAATGGTTTCGGAAGCTTCATCAGAGGCCACGTTGACAATACGAAATAAATATGAACGGGACATTCGATAACAGAGCACGTAAGGCAGTATAATTATGTAATATTGTTAAGAAGAAATGTGACCTGATAAGCGGTCGTTAATTACACGGTGATGAACGTACCCATGGATTTGTGCATTACTCAGGAAACGAACAGACGGTCAGAGTAGTCATGCATACGAAGGGATTAAGCACCCGTGCTGAAAGCCAACTGTTACAGATTCGTACACCAACTTAACGTCCTAAGAAGCATTTCCTCAGTGCAACCTGCAAATTGGAGGCATACCATCAGTGGCTGATCACTGAAGGGATGGACTGGAGTTCTGCAAGCAAAAAGGTGAACAGGCAACGCACTTACCAGAGGTGCAACGGAGCATATACGTGGCGTCACATGTCACATGCAGGGAGACTAGTAGTGCCGCATCATTCCAGTAATCATCACAGAGAGAGGCGTTCTAAAAGGCATCTAAAAAATCCCATACCCATACGGGATGTGCAACGGAGTAGATGGGGGCGGCATATGTGATGTCGTGCCACAGCGGTACTTCAGCATCACCCAATTAGGAATGACGGATCAGCTGTGGTAGGGAAAGCCCCATTGGGGCACACAATACAGTTACCGTAGGTGAAAGGAGGTGCATAGCGGCGTTAACCTTGAGGTTAATGCTGACCGGTAGTCCAGGATCAGTCATGCAGGCAGCACGGATACCCATGATTTGAAAAAGCAATTATTAACAGACAACAAACTGACTGCCGGTGCGACGGAGTATATATGTTGCGGGACAGATTTCCTGGGGGAATACCATAAACGGCGCATCTGTCAGGGATACACAGGTGTCCTACATCATCATCATCATCATCATACACGTCCTCTAGAGGTGGGGAGCACCTCAGGTGCTGAGCTGCAATACATAGAAAAAGGGAGAAAAATGCAAATGTGCAAGCTGGCTGAGGTACCGGTAACGGATGGGCACCGTTCCGGTAAGCTACCATCCGGCTACTGCGCACGGAAAAAAATTGCTATGTAAAATGATATATGGCTCATTAATGATATCGTTGTTGGAGGTGGAGGCTAAGAGGGATGGGGTGGGACAAAGAAACTCACAGCACGAACCCCACTGAGGTCGGCTACTAGCCATATCAGCAAGTGTGTCCAACCAAACATGTTCATCGTCCTTCGGACCCCAACCAGGGAGCCGAGACGCTCCAACGGAGGCCAGCTCAGAAGTGTGGGCCTTCATTCCTCTGTACCAACTCATCGCTTGTCCGCCCCTCCTCTTCTTCCATACACACCCCCGGCCCGCAAACAACACACGTCGCGTGAGTGGGTGGGCTGGCATGCTTAACACGTCGCCGAGCCATCTGAGCTTGATGCATGAAATAACGGTGCTGAGCGGTTCAGTTCCTACTCCTGTGCCATAAACAAGGCTTCCAACTCGGTCGTTGCTCGCGCGGTGTTCCCACCAGATGTGACCTAAATTACGTAGGCACCGGTGTTCGAACGTAACTAGCCTCTTCCGGTCCGCTGCCATAAGCAGGCAGGTTTCACAACCGTAGCAATATCATCAGCATACCATAAGTGAAGAAGTCGTTCTCCTGGGAGTAGCTCCACACCTTTTAAGTGGTGTCCTGTGGACGCGATTTCCATGACTTCGTCTATAGCGAAGTTGTAGAGGAAAGTCATTCAAGTTGAATTTGGAAGCACGCTGTGTGGCTGGGTTGCGACTCGCAACCTCTATTGAGACCTCGGCTCACTTTGAGGTAAACCTCGGTCATTCCGATCTCGAGGACCGTATCCTGAATGGATATATTCGGGTGTTGCTCTTCCCAGCCTTGACACCCCATGACCGCGGTTTCGTCTTGGTTTAGACTCGTCAGGTGGAGATAGCCTGAGCTGGGGTGGAACTCAGAGCTTAGTAGCTCATGGCTGACGCCCTGAACACTATACTACTGAGATCCGCGAGCAGTGCTTGGCACAGCGGAAAGTAATTCAAGTTGAATTTGGAAGCACGCTGTGTGGCTGGGTTGCGACTCGCAACCTCTATTGAGACCTCGGCTCACTTTGAGGTAAACCTCGGTCATTCCGATCTCAGGGCGTCAGCCATGAGCTACTAAGCTCTGAGTTCCACCCCAGCTCAGGCTATCTCCACCTGACGAGTCTAAACCAAGACGAAACCGCGGTCGTGGGGTGTCAGGGTTGGGAAGAGCAACACCCGAATATATCCATTCAGGATACGGTCCTCGAGATCGGAATGACCGAGGTTTACCTCAAAGTGAGCCGAGGTCTCAATAGAGGATGCAAGTCGCAACCCAGCCACACAGCGTGCTTCCAAATTCAACTTGAATCACTTTCCGCTGTGCCAAGCATTGCTCGCGGATCTCAGTAGTATAGTGTTCAGGGCGTCAGCCATGAGCTGCTAAGCTCTGAGTTCCACCCCAGCTCAGGCTATCTCCACCTGACGAGTCTAAACCAAGACGAAACCGCGGTCGTGGGGTGTCAGGGTTGGGAATAGCAACACCCGAATATATCCATTGTAGAGGAAAGGTTGCAGCGGGCATCCTTGTCTCCCCCCGATGGAGATATTAAAGGGCGACTACAAATCGCCGTAAGCCCACACTTTGCCCGAACTACACACATATAATGCTCGGATAATATTCGCATGTTTCGCAGGGACACCTTTCTTGTGTAAACAGTCCCGAATTGCATGTCTATGCACGGAATGGGCTGCACCTTTTATATCGAGGAAGTACACAACGGTGGGCCGCAAATATGTGTGACGGTGGAGCGGCTGTAATCGCTTTGGACAGTTTCCTGCTCTCACAGTTTGATTAGTAACTCGTGTAAACCATCCACAACAGCAGGTCCCCCGAATATGAAGAGGGCTGGAGGAAGGTCATCAGGTCCCGCGGCTTTATTTAACTTCAGCGTTTCGATCTCACGTTCTACTTCTGAGCCAGAGAGTGGATCCAAAAGGACAGACCACGGAGCAGGGCGATCACTGGTCGGTGAGAAATCTAACAATTCCGACTGATTAAATCGCCTTTCAAAGTACTCCGCCCAACGTTCCAAGCGTTTTGATAACTTGTGGATAGGCTGTCCACTGTCGTCACGTATAGTTTCACTAACACCAGGTCTCCTGCTGCCCGTTTCCAGTATCAGATGGAATAACTCACGATGGTTACCAAGGGCAGCGGCCATTTCCAACCCTGTTTCATGATGAGACCACCAGGATTCCCGGTCATTCTTCAGGCTAGCACAGAGTTGCTCCCGGAGCTATTTGCGAGTTTCATAGTGTTCGGTTCCAGCCGGAATATGCCGGAGAGCATCTATAAGTTCCAGCGACTGCGAGGAGACGCAATGGAGACGATTGCCAGGGGCTGATGGAAAGGAATAAAGGTTATTGAGATACGGAGTGCCTCTTAACCGGCACTGGATAATCGCATATGCATGGAGCATATGACCACTGCCTACTTCTAAACAGAGGTGCCGCATTTAAGACGACCGGCAGATGTTGGCGGTAGGAAACGCTTTCAATGGCCAGACGTACCCATTCCACTCAGACGCTTGGTCACAAGCCTATTCCTATGGGGTCACTGAATGTATCAGCAAGCCAGCGTAGGTAAGTGATACGGGCACACACGGAGAATGTATGATGGATAGACAAGGACTGTATCCCACAGATAGACAGATAGTGGCGGTATGATAGAGAGTAGCAGTGGCCAGCAAAGGCATTTGCTTTAAGCCACCTGATTACCAGCGTATCCCTACAATGACACAGAAAGTCAACCAAGCCGCGATCGTGTGATGGAAACAAATCTAAAGAGTATGTGTTGGAGAGATAGGAAGTGACTCCTGGAGCAAAGATCAATGCCACGTACAATGACTCGCTGCAGCTGCATCGTGTTAACGTAGGTAATACAACCTATGTACTGGACACGGGAAACGCAATGCTGGGCACTGAAATTGCCGACGCACCCCGTTCCACGGAACACATATTGTGAAAGCAAGACACATGTAAGTGCAACCGTTCACTATTGCACCTTCTGTTACTGTTTAACAACGGGCTGCCATGCAGTGTAACACTCCGCTGCCCCCTTAACACACATCCGCTGCACTTTAATCGCCTATGCCATGCACTGCAACATTGCATTACATTTGCCATTAGTACTTTTCCACATTACTATAGCGTATGCATCTACAGTGGGTCCGTCCTAAGGAACGCAATTAACCCCCTCTCTTGAGCGCCTTATGCTCACTAACGTCACACCGCGCGTGACAACGCATTGCCTCTACCCAGATTGAAGGATTGTACAGCACCGTAATCCCTTCCCATTTGACGGTTCTCAGCAACACTTTCATGGTGCACAGAACAGGTCTCAACAAAATGATCACTCTAACCTACCGGTGCTTCCACGCATAGGTCAATGCAGTGACCATGTCTGGCGATAACGACATCAAGGGTTACACGGGGGACTCACAATACTACTGCCAGTCGGAAAATTGCCGTATTGCTCGACCGCTTTTACCTGCATCCAAAGTAATAGTTCCTTCCACAAAATACCCAGCCTGCTTTCACTTAATTGTGTGATATTAATATGTGATGGTGAAGGGTATACCTTTCCACTTAGTCACTTAAGATAACGCCTAGCAAGCTAAATATGAAGGATTAAATTTGAAGCCGCTTTTTCCAAATGTCAAAGCGCGCGTCGGCGGTGTCTGCAACTGAAATGTACCGGAAGCATGCCTCTCCGGGCTTCACAGTCACTGTACTCCACCGTCTGTCGCTTTCGTACAACCTATCCCAGCGCACCAAATGGTGTAGGGAACAAAAGGAAATATAGCAGCGTGCATCGGGAGAAACTTTTCAAGTTCAGACGATTACCGACCCAACCTCTGCACGTATGTTCCCTGCGCTGCTACCCGTGTAGGGGAGACGCGAGGACATAGAACAGGGGTGGCCCTGAAAAGGGCCGTTGGGTCGTTCACGAAGACAATGACGTTACACAGGGACGAGCAATACGAAATAGAGGTGTTACAACGACTTGTTATCCCGAGCAGGCGGCAAACCGTGTCACTTCATGTACTAGGTGGTTTGCGCTATGCAATGTAATTATGGAAGTGTCTACTCATTTTCCGAAGTCACATTGGCATTGCCCTGCATTATGATGTCGTCCGAAGGCAACAGTGGGGGCACGCAACCATGGCTGGGAGAAGGAAGTTATTCATTCATCAGGCATAATAACGGTTACCTGTGAGGAGTTGGCTCAGTGGGGCGCAAACTAGGCAGGCAATGGGCGGTGCATGTAGGTTTCACTGTGAAACAACAGTCACTGTGGATCAGAAATCTTACCTGTCAGGACGTGTGAATAATGGTACACATGGCGGACTCAATGGGGGGAGGTGGCTCTGTGGCGGCGCAAGGTAGGCAGGCAATGGGCGGTGCATGTAGGTTTCACTGTGAAACAACATTAATCATGGATCAGAAATCATACCTGTGAGGACGTATGATTGCACGTTCACATGGCGGAGGCCATGCGTCGGAGGTGGCGCAGTGGGGGCGCAAAGTAGCCAGGCAATGGGCGGTGCATGTAGGTTTCACTGTGAAACTACAGTCATCATGGATCAGAAATCTTACCTGTGGGGACGTATTTAGAGGGTCGCCTGTACCGGGAGCCCAGAGAGCGATTCAAGAAGACAGATCGAGTTGCAGGGAAACTTTTATTGGTACAGTAAAAGATTCCCTGTTATCTAGCCATAAATGAACGACACCGTGGACGCTCTATCTAAGGGATTGGAGCATGCACAGCACACAGGTCAGTCGCGAGTTTCAACCGAAACGAGCGCCAAGCAGAAAATGGCGATGAGCAAGTAAAGCATTCGAACTCAGCAAGCAGTTCAACAAACCACATCGGTTGCCTAGGTGTACAATGAAAGAATTTTAGTTAGAATTTTACACAGACAAACCGGGGAATCTCCAGACTGCAACATAGCCCTCTCCCAGAAGGGACAGTGTAAGCAGTCCTTCGATCTACGTGAGGACTGTCCGTCGCGGTCCAGCCTTCTGCGAGACCAGGTTGTGAAACCTGATGCAGCTGCTGGGGGAGAACCATGCAATTGGACCCTAGCGGGCTCCCACCCGTGTCCTCCCTACATTGTCGAAACGGTAAAAATAACTGTTTGTGGGGGGACAGTTAGTTAAGTTCACGTAGGTGGTTGAGAAGGAAGTTCGTTCTACTTCTAGTTGACTTGCGGGGATCCAGCGAAAAGTGGAACCGAGGTGCAACCAACCGGCGGTGTATATGGAAAGCAAAATGAAAAAGCAGCATAAGTGCATAGCAGTACCTAAAAGAGTGCAAAGCAAAAACCGTGCAAAGCTGTTTTCGGGTTTTCAAAAGGTTTTGCTCCTTTTTGGTAGTTTCAAAACGTTTTGGTCTTTAATTGTGGATTTTCAAAAATGTTTGGTAAGAGCAGAAAATTTCTAAGGCACGTTCTATGTAAAATAGTGAGTGCTAACAATGTCCGAAAATCGAACTGGAGGTTTGAGTTTCCTACCGCGTCGATCGATAGTAGGGCGAGTAGGAGTGCTGTCGGTTGCGGCTGTCGGTTCTGCTGGAGCGGACTGACTCGTCTGAGGTTGCGGTGCGAGCTGTGATGACACAGGCTGTGAAGGTGCTTGTCGCGCCGACGAGTCAGACTTGTCGAGGAATGCTGGCGTGAGTCTATCGACCATGATCGTTTCAGCCTTACCATTGTAGTCAATGGTGAAGGTCTTGTCCCTTCTGCGTATGACACGGTACGGGCCAGAATAAGGAGGTTGAAGTGACCGGCGTACACTGTCAGTGCGAACGAACACATGCGTGCAAGTAGTCAAGCGTTCGTCCACGTTGGTACGCAAGCTCTGTGCTCTGGGTTGCACAGGCTGAAGCTGTCGCATGTGATGAGATAGGCGAGCTGCGTAGTCACCATAGTCGAAGGTTGTTGGTGCCTTTGGTGGGACGAGTTCACCAGGTAAGCGTTGTGTGCATCTAAAGACTAGCGACGATGGAGTGGCGCGCAAATCCGCTTTAATCGTGTTTCTTATGCGTAAGAGAACGAGCGGAAGTGCTTTGTGCCAGGATGTGCTAGATTGGGCACAGAGTGAGGCTTTGAGTTGCCGGTGGAACCTTTCTACCATCCCATTAGCTGCGGGATGGTATGCGGTGGTTCGGTTATGTTGGCAACCAAGAACGTTGGGCAATTTGCTAAAGGATCCGTCAAAGTGCGATCCTCTGTCAGTGATGACGACGCTTGGGCAACCAAATGGAGCTACCCAGCGTTCTAAGAAAGTTTGCGCGACTGTCTCAGATGAGCAGTTGACTATCGGAATCGCTTCTGGCCAACGGGTGAATCGGTCGACACAAGTGATTAGGTACACGTAGCCTTTGCATGGAGGCAAAGGTCCGACCAGGTCGACATGGACGTGTGCAAAACGAGAGTCAGGAGCGGGAAAGACGCCAAGTGGGCTTTTGGTGTGTCTGTATACCTTGGCGCGCTGACAATAAGCATGCGCGTGTCCAAATGCGGACATCGCGATTGACGTTGGGCCATACGAAACGTTCCGTTACGAGCTTCTGCGAAGCACGTATGCCGGGATGAGACAGGTGGTGTAAAGCTTTGAAAATTAGTCGATGCAAATAGGTAGGAACTACGGGTCGGGGAGAAGTTTGTGAGACGTCACAAAGAATGGTCCCCTCAGGTGAAGCTAGTGGGACTTCGCGTAGTTTCAACGTGGTGTTGCCTCGTAGCTTGTCGATGTCAGGATCAGCTTGTTGGGCAGCAGCCATAGCGGCTAGGTCAATGTTGGTGCCAGGTGATAAGCTGATCTGCTGAATGCGTGAAAGCGCATCCGCGACGGGATTGAGAGCACCTGAGACATGTCGCACGTCTGTCGTAAACAGAGAAACGTAGTCTAGGTGTCTAGTTTCCCGCGGCGAGTACTTGTCTGTTGCGCCATTGATTGCGTAGATCAATGGCTTGTGGTCAGTGAAGACTGTGAAATTTCGACCTTCGAGATAATGACGGAAATGTCGGATACCTAGGTAGATAGCTAACAGCTCACTACCGAAGGTGCTGTAACGCAATTCGGCAGGTTGTAAGCGCTTTGAGAAGAAACCTAGAGGTATCCATCGATGGTCGATGGGTTGCTGAAGTACTGCACCGACGGCAGTGTCGGATGCTTCAGTCGTCAGGGAGAGTGGTGCAGATGTGTCTGAATGGGCGAGAAGCGCTATGTTGGAGATAGCGTCTTTGAGCTTCTCGAAAGACAATTTAGCGTTGTCTGCAAAGTGAAAAGACCGTTGTTTACCGCGGAACAAGTCGGTCATTGGTTGGACAATGCTCGCGCAGTTAGGAATAAAGCGTCTATAATAGTTGACCGGGCCAAGGAATCTGCGGAACTGTTTGAAGGAACTGGGAGCAGGATAGTCCTTCAGTGCCTGGATTTTGTCTGGCAGAGCTTCAATACCAGAACAATGAACAATGAATTCATACGGGTTAAGAAGCATTGCTTTACAAGCCCCGTTGGATAGTTGGTGAGGATGTCCACATAACAATTATGATGAAGAGGATAGTAAAATAGTTAATACTTTAAATACGCAATTAAGGACTTATCGTTTGCTTCGCTGCAGTCCTGCGATCCACTTAGATTCACAACACCCACAGTTAACAACAAATAATTTCAGGGTAAACTCCAGGTGTAGGATGGAGACATAGTGTTAAGCAACAAAGTGTAAGTGGATGAGTGCATCGTCCAACCGTCTTTTAAATATTGTTAGTGTCGGTGCAGATACGACCGATTCTGGGAGAGCATTCCACGGGTGACAGACACGGATGGAAAAGAAATTTCTGCGGCACTCCAGACGACTGTATTGTTCTGCGCGTTTTAATGAGTGGCCACTCAGGTTTGTATTGCTGCTGAGTTGCAGTAAAGGGCGGCACACATGATGTGGGTCTCGCAGAATCAAGTATGTCATAATCAGGTCGCCTTGTAGCCTGCGATAGCTGCCACTGAACAATCCTAGTCGTCGCAGCCACTCCTGGTAGGAAAGATTGCGCATTCCAATGACGTTCTTAGATGCCCGGCGTTGTGGCTGCTCCAGTGCATTAAGGTCGTGTTTCAGCCATAGATGCCAGGCTTGAATTGCATATTCAACATGGGGGCGAACATACGCACTGAGCATTTGTCGAAATATGGAGCTGTTTATTTGTCCAAACGCCCGCATCAACAGCCCAACGTGTTGGTTCCCGGTCTTCGAGGCCTTTTCGGATTGCCTGGAGCAACCCAAGTCATCTTGAACCAGGACACCCAAGTCACGTTCGAGAGTTGATAGTTGTAGTATATTCGTTCCGGGCCTGTATGGGTAGCTGCCTTGATGTTGGATGGAAAGCACCTTGCATTTACTGATGTTGAAATGCAATAAGTTTTTGGGTCGAACATTGCTACATTGTATCTAGGACACTCCGAAGCACATGTTGATCGGCGTTTGCCTGGATCCTGTGCCATATCTTGATATCGCCGGCAAACATTAGGAAGTTTGAAGCGATTCGCTGTGCAAGGTCATTAATGAACACCAAAAACAAACGTAGACCTAGAACCGAGCCTTACGGCACATCACACTCAACTTGTATGGGGTCCGATAAAGAGCTCCGAACTCTGACCACTAATTGCCTTTGAAAGAGAAAGTTGGCGATCCAGCTTAAAAGAGGGTCGCCGATCCCGTAATGCTGCAGCTTGGATAGTAGTATCCGATGGCTAGGCGATCGAAAGCCTTGGAAAAATCCAAGTAGATCACATCAACACCTTCTCCAGCGTCGGCTGCCTTGGTCCAACTACTGCGTGCAATTAGTAAATTAGTTGTACATGACCGCTGTCGACGGAAACCGTGCTGTTCAGGAGTGATGAGGTTGCAGTTTTCCAGATAGCACACCAGTGCATCGGCAACTATGGATTCCATGACCTTGGAGAGTATAGGAAGAAGGGTTATTGGGCGGTAGTTGGAAGGATCAGTTCTGCTTCCACCTTTGTGAATCGGGCTTATTATTCCAAGCATCCACATGGCGGGAACTTGGTTCTGGTCTAAGCAGTGCTGAAAAAACTGAGCTAAATGTCCTGCCAGTTGGTTTGCTGCTGCTCCCAATGCCTCAGGACGAATGGCGTCGACACCCGGCGAGCTGTGTTTGCGTAGAGAAGTCAGCTTTTGCAATACAGCTTCTGTGGTAAAATTGATGTGGGTTAGTCGTGGTGAGCAGAATACAAAGCTTGGTAGATCGCTTGGTGGCAAGACCCTTTGAAACGTGGGGGCGTATTGCATCTGCAGCGCGTTTGCAGCTTCCATAGACGTTCTTGTTGGGCCATCAGCCGTCTTGAGTGGAGGAAATCCTTGTCTCACCTTTCGTAGGCTATTAACGTGCTTGTACAGCAGCTTGTGGTTATCACTGAAGGTTTTTGCGATGTTCTGCTGGTAGGCGGCTTTGTCTTCTCTTAACAGTTGAGTGCAGTGGTTACGTTGGGCTACGTAGTTGTCCCAAGTTTCTGGTGCTGGAGCTTCTCTGTACACTCGCCATGCTGCGTTGCGTACTGTCATCCATTTTCGGGTTCTGCTCCTAACAAAAGAAACGGATTTGCACTTATTGCAAGCTTTTATCTCTGTAGCCTGTGCAATCAGCTGACTGAATGTGTTGACGAACTCGAGCCACGCGAATTCCGGGGGTTCTTCTTCGAGGAAAGACCATGTTGTGGCGCTGACTAGCTGGGCGAGTCGGTCGTACCTTGTGATGGTTCGCACAGTAGCATCGTTATCATTCCGATATTCTGCATAGCAGACGAAGTTGAAACTGATGACTGCGTGATCACTGCGACCCAACGGGCAGTCTAAAACCAACGCATCAATCATATGCTCCTCGTTGGTAAGCACAAGATCCAGCACAGATGGCGTGTTACCAGTTCTGAACCGAGTGGGCAAAGTGATGTGGTTGTAAAGAGGAACAGTAGTTACTAGATCTTGTAAATCGGTTTTGAATTGTTCTCCGGTCGTGGCAGGGGATTCTAAACAATGTACGTTGAAATCACCCATGATAAGAATGTGAGTGTACTTTTGTTGTAAACTGCACCTTAAAGCCGCCATTAGGTGGTAGTCGGTTTCGGGTGTTGAGTTAGGGGCGCGGTACACCAAGATAATAAGGCCAGCGTCCCTGCCTTTTAACTGCAACCGGCACCAAAGAGAGTCGGGGAACTGCGAATCTGGATCCTCCACGGCTTCGCACTGTAAGTCGATTCGGTAGTACAGGATTACCGGATATGCGGTGGCCAAGAAAGTCAATGGAGCTTTGGCCAAGCTCGCTTTTATCGGGATTGACGGTAACCCCATGCTGTGTTAAGCGTTGGAAGAGTGCGTCGAGGTGACGAAGATGTTCATCTTCAGAAGAGCTGGCGATGAGTATGTCATCTAAATAAGGGTGAACGCCTTCGAGTCCTCGCGTTACCTCGTGAATGAAACGCTGAAAAGTTTGAGCAGCGTTGCTGAGGCCGAAAGGCATTCTGAGGTACTCGAATAGGCCGAATGGCGTCATGACTGCTGTTTTAGCAATGTCGTCTGGCGCGACAGGTATCTGATGATAGGCGCGAACTAGGTCGACTTTGCTAAAGATAGACTTACCAGCTAGAGCTGAGGTCAAGTCGTGCATGTGCGGAATAGGGTATTTATCCGGGACGGTAACTTTGTTAAGTGCCCTGTAGTCACCACAGGGTCGCCAGTCACCGGATTTCTTCGGCACCATGTGTAATGGTGATGCCCATGGACTTTTGGACGGGCGGATTATTCCCAGTTCGAGCATTTGCTCGAATTCCGCCTTAGCAGCTTTGAGCTTGTCCGGGGCTAGTCGGCGAGGGCGGGTCGAAACGGTTGCGCCCTTAGTGCAAATGTAATGCATGACGTTTGACGTCACAGGAGGCAAGTCGTTCAGAAGGCGAGCGAGGTTGGGATGATTGTTGAAAAGTTCTATAAAAGGCTGTGAAGCTTCAGGTAGAACACGAATGGGAGTGATAGCAGCCACGTTGGCGCTAGTCCAGATAACACTGAGTCGTGTCCTAGAGTCGATAAGCTTCTTCCTTTTAGCCTCGACAATGAGGTCAAAGAGTTGAAGAAAGTCTATGCTTATGATGGCGAAATACACTGCAGCGATTATGAAAGGCTAGCGAAAGGTTCGCCGGAGGCCTAAATTGAGGGTTAGCAGCTTTTCGCCGAAAGTTGCGATTGGTGTGCGATTGGCGGCACGCAGCTTGGTCGGTGATGGTGAGACGACCTCATCTGAGCTACGGGGTATAACACTAACTTCGGCACCAGTGTCGACTAGAAACTCGGTGAAGGAAGTTAAATCCCTAACGCGGATGTGGCGACTGTGGTGTGGGCCGATCGCGTCCGTCGCCGTTACGGACCGGCCGAGAAGTTTCTCTGCTTCTCGGCGAAGTTGCAAGGCTTTACACATTTACGAGCTGCGGAATCAAAACGCTGATGGTACCAACAGCTAACCTGCCTGTTGCTAGACTTAGAACGTTTGCAGGGCGATTTTGAGCGGCTATGATGACGACAATTCATAGTAAGCTGCTGAACCTGGCGACTAAGTGTCGCAACTTGTGTTTGCTGGGCTTATATGGTTGACTGTAAGCCAGTGATGGAAGTGCCCTGGGACGCGACGGCATTGATCTTGCTGGCGTTGGCTTGTGGCTGTGATCGCTCAATAACTCGATCCACTAAATCTGCTAGTTGAGTGAGCGAAACTGAGCTCACTGTAGCGAGAATCGCTTGCGCGTTTTCCGGTAGCCGTTGTAGCCATAGTTCGCGAAGTAAAGTCTCGTCCAAGGTTGAGGAACTAAGGAGTTGCTGCATCTCTCGTAGCAGGGTTGAGGGCAGTTTGTCGCCCAGCTGTAGATCCCTGAAAAGCTGCTGCAGGCGAACTTTCTCAGAGGGCAAAACACGCTTAATCGTGGCCTCCTTGAGAGCCTCATAGCGGTTTGCGGTCTGAGAAATAATGACGTCACGAACCTGCATTGATATCGCCTTGGGGAGATAGGACAGGAGCTTGCAATACTTCGCGTACTCGGAAGTGATTCTGTGGTTGTAAAACTCAGCCACAAGATGAGCGAACCACAACAGAGGATCCATGTCCCAAAAAGGTGGAACTGAGAGAGATACAACGCTAAGCAGAGACTCTACCTTAGGGTCTACAGATTCCATGGCTTAAAAAATGACGCAAAGAATAGGCTATCGCATGCAAAAATAAACCACAAAATATGAAAAATAAATGGAACGAGCTCACCGGAGAAAAGTTCCGAATAGCCGGCGCTGAGATAGTTCCGGAGTCAGGGTCACCAATTTAGAGGGTCGCCTGTACCGGGAGCCCAGAGAGCGATTCAAGAAGACAGATCGAGTTGCAGGGAAACTTTTATTGGTACAATAAAAGATTCCCTGTTATCTAGCTATAAATGAACGACACCGTGGACGCTCTATCTAGGGGATTGGAGCATGCACAGCACACAGGTCAGTCGCGAGTTGCAACCGAAACGAGCGCCAAGCAGAAAATGGCGATGAGCAAGTAAAGCATTCGAACTCAGCAAGCAGTTCAACAAACCACACCGGTTGCCTAGGTGTACAATGAAAGAATTTTAGTTAGAATTTTACACAGACAAACCGGGGAATCTCCA
>CALYDF020004553.1:0-16936 GCA_944474145.2 Dicrocoelium dendriticum
CAGAAGTCCTGGAAGTTCTTCCGGGAAGATATTTGACTTTATTCGCACTCAGTCTGCGAATAAGTGTTTAGTTCTAGGGGATTTCAACCTCCCGGAAGCCTGTTGGGCCGATTTTTCTTGCAATTCGGCATTATGAACATTTGTTGCAGACTTTCTTGAACTGACTCTTCAAGTGCCTTCACACCAGTTCGTGGAATTCCCCACTAGGTATATGGATAACCAAATACCATCTACTTTAGATTTGGTTTTCGCTAAATCCCTGGACTTCGTGGCTGACGTTTCATACGGTACAGCTCTTGGGTCCAGCGATCACATGTGCATATCCTTTCGACGTGCTCTTTCAAGGCACCAAGAGACCGCTGTTGAATTACTTCCGAATATTTGGCAGACGGACTTTTGTGCAATGCGAGCTAAGGCTTCAGTTCTGAACTGTGAGCTCTCGATGGCTGACTCTGTCCAATTAGCCTGGGATAAATTTAAGGCACACCTTATAGAGGTTTCCACTCCCTATATTCCACTCATGAGGAAAAGAGGGTTAAGGGCACAGCCTCCATGGATAGATACCACAGGCAAGTACCTACTCAAGAAACGGTCTAGATGCTGGCAAACCTACCAAGCAGCTTCATCAGCCAGTACCTATGATAGTTATAGAGAGATTAGAAATAAATGTAAGCAACATCTCAGAACTGCTCGTCTCCAGTACGAGCAGACTTTGGCGGACTCGACCGCAGCTAATCCCAAGAAGTTTTTTGCTTATGTTAAAAGACGCAGCGGGGCAAAACTGTCTATACCAGCGTTATTGCGAGCAGACGGGACCCGTGCGCAAACTGACTATGACAAGGCTTGTATACTGAGTGATCAGTATACTGGGGTCTTTGCTCGGGAGACATCTTTACCGCAGGTTGAATTGGTTTCAAGAGTTCCAGAGGATTATTACTTAGATGAATTTAGCATAACGGAGACTCAGGTCTTCGAGCTACTGCAAGGCATTAATCTCTCTAAAGCTTCCGGCCCTGATTCAATTCATCAGAAATTGTTGCATGAATTGGCCACTGAGCTGTGTGGTCCTCTTACATGCGTGTTTTCAATATCGCTGGACAGCTGCAGCCCATCTTCGGAATGGAACAATGGTTTATTACGGGTAAAAAGCATTGCTTAACAAGTCCCGTGGGATGGAAATTATTGCGAAAATCAATTGCATAATAAAGTGAAAAGCGTTGTGGTGGACTCACCATAGACTTATGTGGAATAGCGGAGATGTTCGCGTATTAAACGTATAAATCCATCACTCCATTGGTTAGGCGCTTGGAAGACACCGTTTGATTGCGTTTTGTAACCCCTGGCTAACAAGTCATAAAATGAAACGTAAGTGAGACAATGCATCGTCAGCACGTTTTTTAAATGTCGCCAGATTGGGAGCAGTGACGACATAATTAGGGTGGGCGTTCCAAGGCTGGCACACGCGGAGGGAAACGAAATTTCTACGGCATTCAAGCCGGCTATGATGAATCGTCAGTTTCAGAGGGTGACCTCTTAGTTTAGTGTTGTGGTTCAATTCCAGCAGCGGACGGCGAATGTGGTTTGGATTCTTCAGAATCTGGTAAACTATTATGAGATACCCCCGCAAAAGCCGATATCGACTGCTGTACATTCTTACTGATTTCAGTCTAAGCTGATAGGGCAGATGAAGTAGGCAATCATCTGTCCGATTTTTAAGGGTGGGGACAGCGCTGTGCCCGCGAACTATCAGCCTGTCAATTTGACAAGCGTAGTAGTCAAGTTGTTTGAAAAGCTGATAAGGGATTCAATGGTGAACCACCTGAATAGATTCAACCTTCTCAGTGATGCCCAACATGGATTCCGCAAAGGATTTTCATGTCAGACTAATCTACTTGTAGCTCGTGAAAGCTGGGCCGAAGCGGTAGACAGTGGCCACGCTGTAGACGCGCTATTCGTAGATTTTTCGAAAGCTTTTGACACTGTTCCACATCTTCGGCTCGCACTAAAGTTGAGATCTTACGGGATATCTGGTCGCACCCTTCCTTCCTTGAGGGAAGGGAACAGTGCTTACTGGTGGGGCGTAGCCTTTCGCTCAGGCAAGCTGTCCTTATTGAAGTTTTGCAGGGCTCGGTATTGGGGCCATTGTTGTTCGCGATCTATGTAAATGACTTGCCGGGAGAGCTAGGGGTGTCATCATTAATGTTTGCTGACGACCTTAAGCTCTGGAATATTCTGGATATCCCGGGGGGTCCTGAGGCAATTCAGCGTGCCTTAGATAGGCTCTGGGAATGGTCTATCTTATAGTTGATGCCCATAAATAGGGCGAAGTGCTCTGTTCTCCGGATCGGAGCTGCAAATCCTCCCACCCGATATGTTCTCGGCGGTGGTGAACTCACTGTTGTCACTCAGCAGGTTGATTTAGGAGTCGTACACGCATCAGCACTACATTCTGGAGACAACTGGAAGAAGGCTGCTTGTCGAGGGTTTCGTATGATGTGGTTTATCCGCCGCTCTTTCGGAATCTTAATGGCCAAGTTGTTTGTGAAGCTATTTTCTGCATTCGTCCGACCCCACCTGGAATATTGTATTCAGGCTTGTCCACCATGTCTTAACCGAGACAAAATGGACTTGGAGAGGGTGTTACGAGTGGGCACTCGGCTAGTGCAGGGTCTAGGGGGACGGACGTATCCTGAACGCTTGTCAGTTTGGGGATGTTCTCCATGCACTACCGAAGGATAAGGGGGGACCTGATTCTCACTTATCGTAGTTTGACGGGTAAGATTGGCCCAGGGCTATTTAAACCCGCTACGTTACCCGCGGTCACCCACTGAAACTACATAAACCCCGGTCTTATAGGATTAGGACGGAAACTCGTCTCTCGCGCCGAGTTATAGATCGCCGGAACTCGCTTCCAGATCAAGGGTTTTGCGCGCCAGCTCGATGCTCTTGGGTGGCAACTGCAAACGTTTCCTTTTTCCTAGCTGACTCACCTTCACTTTTCCGTTCTTTTTTTAATGACTCAAATATCTTGGTATTCTACTTGCTCAGCTCTTTCCACTTTCTCTTTTGACTTCTGAGTCTACTTTTTTCTCTCTCTTACTTCACGTAACCGGCCCAGCAGGGACTGCAAGGACAGGATACGTAGGCATTAATTGGTTAGACAGGGTGTGATGCGGTCTTTGTTTTAGGTCCATCAGTATTTCAAAGTTCGCCAACTCCTGGTTTAACGACCCGCCGAAGAAGGAACACTCACGGGATAATCCAATCGTTCCATTCCCGCTTGAACTTGAACTGAAGATAGGTGTGACTAATCCATGTTTCCACATTGTGGGAACCTGCATTTCGTCGAGACAACGTTGAAAGATCAGAGCTAATGGTTCGGCAAGGTTCATGGCTGCTGTCTTTAAGGCCTTCGGTTTCATGTCGTCCACACCACGTGAGCTGTGCACGCGCAATGACATTAGCGTTTTCATCACATTGGCTGTCCTGAACGTTACGTGGTTTAACGCTGGTGGTGATGGAAGCTGTGTCAAAAGCAGATGAAATGATGATTCACTCCGGAAAGTATGGATGAAGTGTTGGCGAAGCATGTTAGCTGCATCTTGTGCGGTTTGCGCAAGACCATCTTTTAGACGTAACATCGGGATCCCCACGTTGCATTCTGCGGAGCTTGTTGACGTATGTATACAGCAACTTGGAATTTGTAATGAATTTCGTGGCTAAGCTCTGTCGATGCTGGAGGTTGTGTACGCGGATCAACTTGACGCAGTGGTTTCGTTGAGTTGTGTAAACACACCAAGTCAGGTTACTTGGACCGACTTTGTAAGCGCGCCAGGCTGAATCTGTTAAGTCCATGCATTTTCTAGCACAGCTCCTCAGGAACGAATTCACTTGCTTCGGGTGAAAGACCTTGATTTCTGACGTACATGCCACTAACTCGGTGAAATGGGTGACGAACAACATCCAGGCGACATCGGGCGGCTTCTCGACCAGGAAAGACCAGTCGGTTCCTTGAACGAGTTTGGACAGGATATCGTAATGTGTAATGACATATGTTTCCACGTTGTTCTCACTGATGTACTGCGAGTAACAGATGTAACGAAAGAGCAAAATCGCGTGATCGCTACGGCCAAGTGGTGCATCTATGTTCATGGTGTTGACCACTAGTTCCTCGTTGGAGAGCACAAGGTCCAAAACAGGGGTTTGTCACCCGTTCGGAATCGCGTGGGAAAGGTGACATAAATGTACTGGGGTACATCGGCGATCATCTCTTGCAAATCAGTCTTGAAATGTTCGCTGTGTGTTGCTGGAACGTTGATTGCGTGCAGGTTGAAGTCCCCCACCAGAAGGACGTGACTGTACGGTCGTGCCAGGACTGGTTTCATCGCAGAAGCTAGGCATTGATCCATTTCCAAGTTGGACATTAGAGGGCGGTAAACTATTGCAAGTAAACACACCTCACCACGTCTTAGGCGCATGCGAAACCAGATGGAATCGAAAACTCATGTTTCTGGATCTTCGATTAACATACAACATGCAGGTCGAATCGGTAATACAGGAGCACTCTGCCTCCTCTGCAAGGTCGATCGTTTCGTATGGAATTCATGCCGGGTAATGCAATCTCAGCATCGGTGATCTCCGTGTTCAGCCATGTTTCGGTGACCATAACTAGGTATCAAGGCGTGGAGACCTGGCCTGGAATTGTTTCCGTTCTGAACTACACGGTGGCAGAATTGCATTGGTAAGTTGCTTGCTCAGTGTTACATTATTTCTCTGTGGCCCGGTGCCTATGGACTTTATACGTATTTCGGATGGCAGCATTTTACGCTTTTGTTCTACATTTTGATCACATGTTCTACCATCAGTTCGGAGTGCAATGATAGTTTCATCACTCGGGCACCACACCCATTATGGTTAGGTGATAGTGGTCACCTTGATGTTGAATTAGCGATAACATTTTCTAGTGAGAACGCTTCAGGAATAAAACTCCATTCATCCCACTCATGCGCTTTGACCTCTAGCTCGTTTGATGTCTGGAGCTCGGGGACACCGTGAACAAGGATAGATTTTGCTTCATGTTGTTTACGGAAGTCATCCGAATTTTGTTTGCATTTCTTGCGTTCGCTCCAAGGAACATCTGGATAATTTCGAACAGTGCATGTGATGATACGGAGGCGAGTGACGGCATCGGTAACTGACTGAAGTGTTACCTGGAATAACCGCGGTTCACCGCAGTGTAGGGAGTTTGGGTGACCGAGGAGACGCATCATATTGATTGGTTTAGCTTGAACCCCTATTAGTTGACACAGGGAGTCCCACTGTTAAAACACTGCACAACCACGACGCGTTTCAATGTCATTTCATTTCATTAGTTGGGGATAGCGTACCTCGAACCCGGGACCATTAGATTAGTAGCCGAAACCACTACCACTTTGGCTACCGCATAAGAAGAATTATATCTTATGCTATTGCGAATTCGCAACACAGCATCACCGAATATCGGTCTCAGTTCAGTTCAACGTCTGTACAGCAATATGAGAAAAACCCTAATACCAGCGTCGGTGGAATTTTTACACCTTGCCTTGCCGTCGCATGAGCAGCTGTAAAATTTAAGAAAATGGATGGCCTATCAAAAGCGGTATTACGACTGCAAGACTCGGGCGCTACCTGCGATATCAGCAAACGATGAAGTGTGGATCCAACCAATACCATGTGTCAACAACTGATGAATAAATGTGTACTGACTGCGGAGGTCGGGTAAAGATCTTATGAAGTCGCTACTGGAGGGAAGATAATCAGATGGAACCGCGTGCAGCTGAGGCGACACCGAGAAGTAGAAGGTGAATCTACAGTAAAGCATTTAGTGGCTAAAGGAGATGTCACAACGACAGAAGCAGCCAAGACTACGCGGAGTACACGAGTTTACGGAGTCTTCAAATACACCGTTGAGGCAGATCGCGAAAAAATTAGGGATGTTATTGGATTGTGTAAACGCAGGAACGATAGGGATTTACATGTGGAAGCAAACAGATGGCCTGCCACAAGCGAACACTGCAGTTGAATGGACGCTTACGCATGTTTCGCCTTAGCTCTGATTGATTCTTAGTTGGTTACACTGGAGCGGGTTTGTTTAAGTTGTTCTAAGGAAGAATCTTCTGAATACAGCATTTTTAGTTATGGAAATGAGCCAGTTATTTACATCGAGGTTTCCACACATTGTTAGGCTGTACTTTTCGCCGAGCTTAGTTTGTGGAATAAATGGTTTGTTCCTGAAGGACCGGGTTTTATGAGAGAGGTCATGCTTTAGATGAAATTGATCACAAACTTAGGTCTGCTTCAAAGAGCACCTATACCCCGTGTGTCTACTAATCATCCACACCACAAGGAGACTTAATCAAATACTACCGCCCAAAAAAACTCCTTTTATTTACCTGCAGCTACAGGGACATTTATCCAGACAGGACCGCCCAACTAAATGCTCAAAAAGTGGCTGAGTACAACATGGTGGGGTGGATCGTCTGGAGAGTCGGAACCTCGCCTCGTCTGTTACAAAGCACAATGTGATGACTGGCCATTACTGGATTCATCGAAAACCTTGCAAGTGCTGTCGATCAACTGAACCTCGAAAAAGCTTGGCTATCAGTGAGCCATTACTGACCGCTGTACACCGGTCGGTGTTGTACGCGCAGAAGCATCTGAATCAGCCTATCAGATTGACCTGGGTTAGCTCGCCCAGCTTTAATTTACCCGTGTATTTTCGTTCCACCAGTACATACCTTACTTCATTTCTAAATGTACTGAGCATGGCAATCGAGATGTTAAAATATAGTGTTTTATCTTCTGTCCACGTTGAACAAGCGCGCAAAGGGGACGCAGTGTTTCAAGTTCCTATGTATTCTGCCAAATGACAGTTCTAGGAGATATTTGTCTAAGATCTTTGATACATGACTTGATACAGTGAATCATATTCACCGAAGTCTTGGCTTATTGACAGCGCACATTATTCTTAGTCAAATGAACTAAGGTGGCCTTGGGTAGTAACAATGCACCAAACAAAAAGCAAACAAATTGTTAATTCTTGGGGGAGCGAAGCACGGTTAATGAGTATGATTATACTGATGAGAACAACTACAAGACAACCGTCATAGACTGATCGGAATGATATGATGCTGCGTAGTTATGTTCAGCTGAGATAACACATGCAGCAATAGGAATTAGGATGGAAAATCTTCTTTTGGTAAACTTGGGCACGCATCAGAATTGCATGATCAGATATGTTGTAAACTAACATCCTCGTCGTATCCGTAATTGGTGAAGAATACCAGGTTTTAAATGATTGCATTTATATGGAACGAATTTACGTATATAAGTTTGGAGAACACATGTTGGTAACCGCCACACGGGAACGATAACTTGGGGTGGTGATGCAAGACGACCTCGACAGTTCGGCGCAGCATTTGAAGGCGTCCAGAAGCGCAAACCAACATGGTCTCTTACGGAGGACTTCAGGGAAGTTTGATTCCTCCATCTTCCTCCAAATGTTCAATACGTATGTGACACCCCATGTAAAGTAGACGATTCAGACCTAGCTACCTTGGTTAAAACATGATCTGTTTGCACTAGATGCCGTACAAGAAAGGTCGACGAAAATGTGAAAGATTGCTCCATCTTCCACACCATTTGTGATTGCATAAGTAATAGTTTACAGCGGAAGATATCGCGGTCTACGGGGCGACCTCATTCTGGTGTGCCAGATGTTGAAAAATCATGGTCACGCTTGCTGCCACTTCCTGAAACCTAAGCGCAACACAAAGTTGATGAGTCGCCGGTTGAAACTGGCTACGAGATACAGTCGGCTGGGATGCCGCGGGAACTATTTTCATCTTCGAATTTGTTACCCCTGGAATGATCTTTCGACTTTTGTCATTTCAACATCCACAATACTCGTTTTCAGAAAAACGATTTGACGATGCATTACAACGACTGTATTACCTGATTTGATTTCTGTTCACTTAGCGACAGCAGAATGTAGACAAACAGTGGGCTGTCCAGACCTCAGGAAATAAGTGCGAACGTATACACAAGGGCGTTAAGGAACATAACTTGACTTACAGTGGATTTACATTGTAAACTACAAATACCACAGTGAGTCCAATGGTGTGAAGTTAAATTTGCTGACATTTTTTCTTATGTTTTCTATTTTCACCATGATCATTCTGCGGGACCTTTTAAGGTTCAGCTTTTTACTCGTATAAAACCATTGTTCCATTGTATCTAAGAATGAAAAATGGCGATAAAAGTTGTTTGCCGTGACTCCAAATCGCGAAAATGTTTTATGGAGTTCATCAGTAGGATTAAACTCTATTGTGCGTTCTACACGTGCAGAACGCTGTCAAATGTTAATGCAAGCAATGCAGTTAGAATTTATTCCCTTCTTTAGTATTGATACAACCTGCGAGTGTGTAAAACTCATTCTTTGCTAGTCGAAGTCGCCTCCATAGACCAGTGGATCGGTCACCATCACCCAGGTTCGACCCGTCTTATAGAGAAGCCGCAAGAAGACGAATAAATTGACTAGAGGTACGCTTCTTTTCAAAAAGCCCAGTTCTGATAGGCAAATGAACAATGAACAATGAACAATGATTTATCACGGGATAAAAACATGTGCTTGATACGTCCCGTAGGATGGTAGCGGTGAATATGATGCAATTAAAATATGTCTGGGTCATCTATCGAACGTCTGCCGAGATGAATACTTTGATAATTAACATCAGTGTAAAATGAAAAAGAAATATCGCGCGTAAACGTTCAGAAAGACACTGGGGCGCAGTGATAGTTGAGGTAAGGAGTGAGAAAATAAAATATGGTCGCTCGCTTAGGTCCATTTGATACATTAGTCCTGTTGAAAACATGCTTGGCGTAATCCACAACAGAGGAGCTTAGGTAACAAAATGTTGGGAGCTATGAGCAACATCTAATCGTTTTTTGAAAACATCCAGGGTAGGAGAGGATACAACTGAGTTTGGGAGTGCGTTCCATGGTTTGCAAACCCGAAGGGAAAAGTAATTCCGTCGACACTCTAGACGGCTATATTGTTCCATCAACTTTAAGCAGTTACCACTGAGCTGCGTGTGGTGGCTAAGTTTCAGCAAATGGCGGCATACGTGGTTGGGGTCACTCAATATCTGATACGCTAATATGAGATCGCCGCGCAGCCTTCGATAACGTCCGCTGAAAATTCCCAGCAACTTCAGCCTTCGGTGGTAAGAGTGATAGCGCAGGCCCTTTACATTTTTTGTTGCACTTCGTTGTGGTGCCTCTATCGCTTCTAGGTCGCGTTTCAACCAAGGTTGCCAAGCTTGGATTGCGTACTCAACATGCGGGCGCACGTAGGAATTGTGCATCATTGGGAAGATTGATGGGTCAAATCTCCCGAATGCCCTTCGCAGCATGCCGACGTGCTGGTTGCCTCTTTTGGCAGCTACCTCAGCCTGATTTGAACAGTTGAGGTCGCTCTGTACGATCACACCAAGATCACGTTCCTGGGAGCTATTCTGCAATTCTTTTGTCCCAAGTATGTAGGTGTAGTTATGTCTATGGCGTAATTGTACTACGCGACATTTGTCTACGTTGAATGGTAGAGCGTTTTGAACTGACCAGTTCGACACTGTGTTAAGATCGTGCTGGAGCCGTTCGTGGTCATCCGGTCCTCTGATCCTTCGCCATATCTTGATATCATCAGCGAAAAATAAGAAATCGGAAGTAATTGATCTCGCCAAATCGTTAATGAACACCAAGAATAGAGGAGGTCCAAGAACCGAGCCTTGTGGTACTCCACACGTCACGTCGATTGCATGAGAAAATGATTCTCGGACTCTCACCACTAGCCGTCGTTCTTGTAGAAAATTGCTAATCCAACTCAGGATTGGATCGCCAATGCCGTAGTTCCGAAGCTTCTGAAGGAGAACTTGATGGTCTAAACGATCAAACGCTTTTGAAAAGTCAAGGTAAATGACATCGACTCCAACTCCATCATCAACAGCTTCAGTCCAGCTATTACGTGCAATTAATAGGTTAGTATTACACGAATGCTTTTGACGAAAGCCATGTTGCTCCGGGGCTATTAAATTGTGGCTTGCCAAATATTGCATCAGCGCGTCTGCGACGATTGATTCCATCACTTTGGATAGTAGTGGAAGTAGTGTTATTGGACGGTAGTTGGCAGGATCAGTGCGGCTACCTCCTTTATGGATAGGAGTGACGACACCTTGCTTCCATACTGGTGGAATAAGATTTTCCTCTAGACATCGCTGATAGAAAACAGCCAGTGGTTCTGCTAGATCACTAGCTACTGCCTGTAGAGCCTTTGGTCGGATGTTATCAGCTCCGGGAGAACTGTGGATACGCAAGCATAACAACTTCTTCAACACAGCCTCCGTAGTGAAGGTGATGTTTTCTAAACCAGAAGGTGGAGTATTAGAAATGAGGTGAATGTTTGGGCTCGACACTTGTTGGAACGTTTGAGAGTAATGAAGCCGTAGGAGATCAGCTGCTTCCATTGCTGACCGCGTGTATCCATCAGCCGTGACTAGCGCCGGAACCCCTCGCTTTACCTTCCGAAGGCCGTTAATGTGCCTGTACAGGAGTTTGTGGTTAGTGCAGAATCGCTTCATTAACTTCTGCTGATGTGTGACCTTGTCTTCACGGATCATTTTCACACAGAAGTTACGATGTGTCACGTATGAAGTCCAGGTTTCGGCATTCGGGGAACCCACAAAAGGTTATAGCTGGTGAGAGAAAGAGATGTTCGTCACCAAAGATATCACGAGCAGCCTCCCAATACAGGGAGACGAAAGCGCGCCAACTACGAACCGTCTGGTTGAGTCAAACACACGTAGTGAACGTTTCAGCTGGTAAACTTTCCACGTTGCCCAGTTACAAGGCGAAACTAAATTTTTATAATTTTTTACGCGTCCTACGCAAAAAATCAGGGGAATTTTCAAGAAGCTTTACCCCGATCCACTGTATTACGCAGACCGCTAACCTATTGTGAGCATGCTCCGGAAATAAAGAGCTAGAGCTCCGTACGCGGATTGCTGAACCAAAGTTTCACTACTCTTGTGTACTTGAATCCCAACAGACCGTGGGATCTTGAGAAGCTATGCTCGAAATGTGTATTAACCATTCAAAGTCGCGAATGGTCGAGCATAGTTACTTTGATAATCGATGAATCCAACTTGTTATTAACTTGCTGGGTTCGCGGTCTTTTCAACGTTTATTAAATTCCCCGCCTCCTGTAGGTTCCACTGAAGCCTCGTGGAACTCGGTATTCATTAGTCTGCCCTACTGTTTTTCAATGTTAGTTGTCCACGGTGCGCTGATTGCATCAGGTATTGACAAAGTAAACCCCATACCATTTGCACTTCAAAAAACTGCAGTCAAACTAGCATACATCATACAAAGTAGAAGTAGGATGAGATCCCAACTCGTATGTTCACGCAGCATTGTATTCTTCCTTTCGTCAGTAGTATGCACTGCAACATGTGCCCTCACCTGGCCAGTAAGTGTCAACTCCTTCTGCACTACGGTGTCTAGGGCGTTGGGTTACCTATCCAGTGTTTTCTCAGTGTTATTAACCGGATGTAACTGTGATTTGCCTTTAGTTGGTTGGCACTGGATGCTGGCTCGGAAGAACGAAAAGTGTGTGAAGCTATGGTGGTCCAATGATCTCAACTCCAGCAGCACTCTGTTTCCTTCGCTCAGTTATGTGTACGTGTACGTGCGCATTATGTACCTCTTTTCCGCTGGTATCTAAAATGGCGAGTGCAGTGAACTTATTTGAAGACTTCATAAAGTAGGTGCGACACTCCGTTTATTGAATGCACAAGGCATCATTTTATCTGCCGTCTCGTCAAATCGTGATTCCACTCTCTGCAATACATTGCCTCCAGTCAGTGAGATCATAGGGGTCCCGATCCTACCAGGATTGACTCAGTACCAATACTATCCTGAGGGGTCACTCATTGAAACTCGTAGAACAGTATAGCCGTCTTGCGTGCCGCAGAAATTTCTTTTCCATTCGTGTCTGTCACTCATGGAATGCTCTCCCAGAATCGGTCGTATCTGAACCGACATTAACCGTTTTTAAAAGACGGTTGGATGATACACATCCAATTATAATTTGTCACTTAGCTCTACGTCTACATCCTACAACTGGAATTTACTATGGATTTATTTGCTGTTAACTGTGCGTGCTGTGAATCTAAACGGGTTGCAGGACTACAACAGAGCAAAGGAGAAGTCCTTATTTTCATGTTTAAAGTACTAGCTGTTTTATTCATTACTATTATTAACAATTATTATTATTATTACTTCGATGTCCCCTCCAACTATCAACAGGACTTGTAAACCAAAGCTTTTTAACCCATATAAAATCATTGTTCCTTGTGCAAGGATAAAATGCATTGTGTTAAGCTTAAACTAGTACTTGACGGATGGGTGATACTCCGCACTATCGAGAAGTACTGTGATATTGCGCGACAATTGATATGATGATGTGGTATCAACGGAATCAGCATAATTCGTGGTTCCAGGATATTTAACTTGACAATGAAATACTTACACCTGAAGAGAGGTCCAAGTTACACGGTTTAGTATCTAACGTGCAACAGAAAATATGCTATAACAGTGTTAGGTTAGACGAGTGTTCACAGCCAATACATTCACTGTAGGTCAATTAGATTTGCTGATTTGCCTAACACTTATGCGACTTTTCTGGTAAATATTGCGCTAGTTTTAATTGACCTACATTTCCTTTAATTACAGATAAATCTAAAGCATAGTTAATTATATTCATTCCGGGAGAACTGAACACAGTGTCAACTCACGTGTTCGCTTGAATCATACATAAGCAACATGATGGCTATGGACAATTATGCTGTTCATATCCGAAACCTTCACATGGCATTGTCCAAGAAAATACAACAGTGTAGAAAGCTTTTGGAAAGCATTACTTCTGAAATAGATACAATGCAATTTGAAACAACGTTAGTCCGCAACGTTCTGAGGACGCGCAGCTTAACGCGTGTGGTAAGTAGATGAATTGTTACAAATAAGACACTGAAGTAGGAAACTGTCAACAAACTGGTCACGTTCATCTCATGTCGAAGAGCAGGAAACGATTAAACGCTTGATAATACAAACGACATTTTAAGGTCTTTCTATTGAACAGGCTTCGTGATAATTCTGTAACGTAGGATACAACGGATTGCTTAGGTTATTAATGTGAGTGTACATTTGTATGGTTCCCTTAGTGTATGAAAGCAAAGTGACCAGGTAGTCTAAAGTGTTTCAGTGAGCCTGAGTAAGAATTAATAATAATAATAATAATAGTAATAAAATAAATGAGTAATAGATAAGAACAAGTCGCATGTTCTACAAGCTGGTGCCATTGAGAAAAGCAAGTGTAGTTTTGTTACCCCGATATGATCACGAAGAAGTACATCCAACCAGATGTATGAGAGGACTTGCTGATTCGATGCTATTATATTAAGTTACTAATCATTCCACTGCTCTGCTTGACTATATCTTCCATAATCTCTCAGATGACTGAAGAGAGAAACAATTGTGATGGTTTCTGAATTCCAAACGGCAGTCGTCCTCAAGATATGCAGCAATGACGCTTTGTTTTGGCATCCTTAAGAACATTTTGAAAATGCTGACGCATGCTCCGTAACGGCCGTGAATGTAACGAAGTCCAGGAAAAGCATAGACCAGTAAGGAAATTTTCCTCCATAACACCTAACTTTTCCGTGTTTAACTTCTTGCACCGGATATATGAGTACTTGTCGTATTACATAGGCTAGTAGTTCATCAAAACTTTTATGCTTGTTCCACTGTAGTTCGCTGGCCACTTTATAATTACTTACTTTATAATTCCTTACAATAGACTTAAATGCACAGAGATTAGTTTTTGACACAAAATATTTCAACCATGACCAGTTGATGGGTCATCGCAAAATGCACGTTACAGTCTTCACCGTGGTTAAAGTAGTAGTATTACATGTAATCCATCCAGTAGTAACCCCAGGTGCAGCGAATTCTGGCTAACATGGGACTGTGCCACTTAAATAAAGAAATAAATAAGTGGTATATTCCTCGGCGATTCGAGGTGCAGTCCAACTATGTGGTCCGATCAATGTACTTCGAAGTAACTCTAGCAGCTGGGGTTTAATCCAGACAATTGTAGCTGACATATAATATCTCACACTTAATAAGCATTAAGGTGAGTCGCCCTAATCGTACGTTCACAAACTTCTTACTCCCTCCACTGTGATAAGTATGTACGGAAACGTGCTTCTCATTGCCTATGCGTGCCAACATTCGTCTACACATTGTTGTATTTTACATTGCCTTGAAAGTCCAATGAAGCATCCTGTGTTGTTTTCTTAGAGTTTATGAAGGTTACTCAGTCACGGCCTGCGCTGCGTCCTACCTACATAGCTCCTAACCACGCTTTTTGCACAGAGAGCTTATTTGCACTCTACAGTTGGGCTAAAACAAAGTAACACAGTGGTAGTTTATGTGGCAAACATCCCAAACCATTTGCACCAGTTACGAGAAACACAATTTCAACATATCTACGCGCTTTCTGTTGGAGGTTAGATTGCGAACGCTGCTTCCGTTTTTAGTCCTAGCGCGCGTTCTGCTGCAGCTCTCAAGCGGCTCTTTTCTCTTGGGGCGTTAGTATGCACTGCTTTTTGCCCATTACCATTTGGTATTCCTGGCTGTTCTGTGCTACTAACACTTGGCACAGTAGCACACATTTGGTCCACCAAACACTGAGAAAGCATTTAAACGTTGCTCCATACAACCGGATGCGAAACGCCCCCTGTGTTGAGGTTTGAAGAATATCTGGTCAGTGATCGGAAATGATGTGACCGCTCTCGATAGCGTTAAATTTTTGCGTTTGGTAGTTCATATATTTCTTCATAAATTATGACCAGCACGTGCCTTGACTTAACGTGACGGCTAGCAAAATGCACGGGATGGTTCCGTGATGTCACAAACACTGTAATGAGCTGCTAATATAATTCACCGAACGATGCGGAAGGTGGTGCGCTGGCCACGTGGAGAATCGGGTGACAATCGATTTTTCACCTCGATTTACCTTAGTAGCGTTTACTCAGTATTTCAGCACCCTCCTCACACCTACTCCAACTTTCTTGACACATCTGAGGTTATTTGCAATCGCATCAGGATACTGATGTTAACAAAATTAAAACCTATACTTTTGTGTAATGATGCAATGAACCGAGTTGGAAATAAGCTGAAATGAATTGGGCAAAATCTATTTTTAATTCGGTTAAAATTAGCTCTCATTTTAACCTGGTCACATTTGCATGCGATGGCCTAACCAGAGAGTAGGTAACCAATTACAGCGTTACAAAGGAATATATCCTTTTTAGTGTGAAAATGCTGTCAGCTTTTCTCTCTTGCAGTGGTAGGAAACAGTGTCAGCCGTTCGCTTCTATCAATGTCAAGTCAAAATAGGCATTTTTGCCCCCTGGTGGGTACATTTTCAGTAAGTTACAGTATCACTGCGGATAGAGAATTACTTTAAGTGAATGTGCCAAGAAATTTAATTGTCTGATTCAAAGCGGTGTATGTGTATAAGTCAACCAAACAATTGCGTGTAATACAGATGATCTACTTGTAGTCAAGAGAACTAAATCCTACAAGTTCGGTAGTATAGTAGTATAGCAAGAATTAAAATGAGAAAAAATGACTAAATTTAGAGCATGTAGGAGAAAGAAATAGCGTTCCTGCTTTATCACCAATTATAGGGTGGATTCCTTCATTTATAACCTTAAAAACTTTTACAGGCCTCCATATGTTTGCCGGCAATGTACTCAATTTGGCCTTCTCTTGATAATGCACCTCATCTAGAAATAAGTTTAATGAACTGTACAAACAATATGTTAGTTATTTCTTGTGTAAACCAGGAAACCTTACCGGGGAACAGTAAAGTCAGCGAAGCAGAACACATGTAGTCAATGATTTATGAATCAGATCACGAGACATTTTCAAGAGCATATTGGTCAGATTTTCGCAGATTAGATTGGACCAATGAACAGTATTCCATACAAGGCAAGACATAATATTTGCAAAGGTTCCGTGAGGTCAAAATGCTGGCATACGTATCCGATGGTCTACGTGGCCTTCAAAGCTTGCAACTCACAATGTTCAAAGTACTATTTTCGAAGACAAGTCACCTTTGCGACGGGAACTTCAACGCATGCGTGCAACTAATATCTCTCCTGAGTAGAAACAGAGTTATCCTCTAAGCGCGCATCCTGGAGTGCCAAGAAGGAGGTCATTCAACAGTATTTGGTTCCCTCCTCTAAAAACACGGATAATATTGGCAGGGCCACTCTCCACGCAAGCGATGTTAACGTTGGCGACAGCGTAGCGGCAATTGACATGCTCACGACTCCACACGACATCAGTCTTGTGGACATAGGAAATAACGTATTTTCACTCGATGCACCAAGTTCTGACAAACCAGTAAAGATGGAGATCAATCCCCACACCGCGATTGAAACAGATACAAGTCTAAAAACATCCAATGAGACCATCGATAGCTCCAGTGAAGGTGCATTATGGCCCATTGATATTACGACTACACATAGAAGCAGTGGTCATGGCCCACGCCCTAAGCCTCTTACATCAAACAGGGGCCTTCTTGCTGGAAAGGTGATTCCCCGTGTCCCAATGACAGTCGTGAATAATAATGCTGCTACACAGGGTGGCAAGCCACAATTCCCCATTGTTCCGGCGATGTGCCAAGGCTGTTCTCCTGGCAGGCCTGTACATGGTTTTGCTGAAACACAGACCACTTATTTATCCCCATCTCCATACTCTCGTCAGCCTAATC
>CALYDF020004554.1:0-16937 GCA_944474145.2 Dicrocoelium dendriticum
CTTTCTTCCGGCGACCTTCTTATCGCATCAGTTCAGCGCATAGCCGTTCCTTGCTAGATATGCTGCTGTCACTTACTCATCTGTACCACCTGGTTAATTGTAGTTCAGCTCTCTCACCGGCTTTTCTCAGCTCAAGCTACATTTGTACTATACCCATTAGCACCCTAGCATAATTTGATTACCTGCGCGTTGCTACGTCTTAGTCTCTTACGCTCTGAACTATGTACCAAACTTATTGCATGCTTGCGCTTCTCCCGTTCGCTATCCTTCCATCATGATACCTGTCTTAGCTTTCTCTGTCGTGAAAGCATAAACAATGTATTCAGCGCAAGCCGCTATTTTGCCTCACTTTGCTAGATGTTCAATTATACCTTACTCGCTTTATGGTCTTAGACATTTTACCTGCAATCCTCCAGCTTTCGGGCTAGCATTCCCTGGCTGTATCCAGCTTGGTACTATTATCATAGCACCCTAGCAGCACTTGAGTTCCTGCGCGCTGCTGTGGTTATGCCTCATGCTCTGAAATACTCAGCAAGCTTAATGTACACTTGCATTCCTGCTATTCGGTGCCATTCCGGCAATTAACCTTGCTTAGCTTTTTAGTTCCTCACTCCTCTCAGCTGGTCAGCAGACGTCCGTTAGCTTCTCATTGCTAGGTGTTCAGTTATCACTTACTCCTATATGAATGCAACATGCTCACTGGCTTTTCCTGGATCAGCACACCCTAGTACCATTTTCTTAGCACTTTAGAATGACTCCTTTCGTTGCGCGGCGCAGCGTATATATGTGTTCTGCACGTTCGCTTTCCTTTATCTGAGCTGTATTACCTCACTTTTATCGAAAATTCTTACTCACCTAGTCAACACATCCGCTACTTAATCAATACTTTTAGGTTTTCTGTTTCCGCCTCGCAGCAAAGGTTTCGACACTTACTTATGTAGGAGGTTAGCTCTATTGCAGGCTTTTCCCATCTGCACTATTCACTTAGTACCCTCGTGTCGTCTTGCTGTCTATACACCCCGAACACTTTACTCCGCGCTTAAGTCCTATCTTTCCGCTGCTTTACCGCCAAACGACCCTTGAAGCTCTTTCGTCTCAAGCTATTTATATCTTTACTTACTTATTCTGCGCTCCCCATCGAAGTAGGCAGACTACCAGCTGTTCAGCCGCCATTGAAGTGCCGCTGGTCTTTGCAGTCTGCTTTCTGGCACCCTACGCACTAGTTGTATCACAACAAACCGATACTGCGTGGTTTGCCTAATAGCGCGACACCTTGTACTCAATGTAGATGGTAGCAGTCTACCTATGAAACTACTGTTTTTCATAGAAAGTTCAAAAGACACTTTCAGCACAATAATATTTGCACATGGTACATCATTTGGTCCCTACTCTGAATGTTATAACCTATGAATTTAACGATGATTGTTTCAAGCCTATTCCTTGCGGACTTGGTTCTCTCTCATCTTCTCTTTCCCCGAGGTCCGAAACTTCTTGGAGATCTGGGATTGGACCGAGAAAAAGATTTTGCCCGGGTCAGGACCTAATAACCCACAAGGACCTACAAAGAACATGGCTGTACAACCAATGGATACAACTGCACTCACTACCACGACCGTTGTCCAGTAATGATAGATGGACAAGGTGCCTTCACATTCCTGTAAAGTATACATAGCCTGACAAAGCCAGACACAAGAAACGGACGTTTTGTTCACCTGGACACTTACAAAGGCGACTAATCGTGAACACCCCATCCTCGATTGGCCGCAGCGCTTATGGCGGCCCTAAACAAGATTTCTGCTCAACTAACAGAGGAAAATGGATATCATTTGACTATGAATAACCGAGTGTAAAATCAGTCGGCCAGCTGCTCTGCCAGTCGTACAATAGGGTACAAACTGATTTCTGATAGTGTTCCAGGAAGTGGTGGGTTTTCGCCTGGCAAGCGTCCGCCCTATAATAAGCCACAAATGTCCGTTTAACAACCCAGCGACGTGCCTGATGTGACTCGCCACTGAATAAAATCACTGCCTACAAATACATACTGGCAAGTCGACAAGCATCATAACTGAAGATTTTCTTCATACGTACAAGAATAAGATACCCCCTGCATAAATGTGCCGTTTTCATTACACATGGGGCCCTGACTGTTTGCACTATGCACGCTAGAACACAAAGAATCGTTATTCATTGACGGGCCTTATTCCTCAGGATTAATCTTACAATCTACGCAGCTCAGTCAGATCGGATATGTTAGGAAAATTCTACGACGAGCGAAGCGAGCCCAGCATAATCTACACTCAGAGAACAGAGCCGCCGGCGCCTCGAGCCAAAAGACCCCGTATATGGAACACGCCACCGAGTTCAACTGAGCCGCTGGGCTCAACGCCACCAATTTGGAAACTAAGAAAAGCGGAGACCTTAGTACCATATAATGCTGCGTGCGGAAATGGATTGTGTAGGGCACTAGTGTTCAAGGTTCCAGACGATATATGGGTGGACGCATTTAGGTGCGCAATCATTGCGGTTAATGGCATTGCAGAGAATGCACTGCAGGTTCAAAGGCTGCCTAAGCGTGTAACCCAATTTGCGGCCTCCATCAAACTGCACGCAAAGGATGAGGCAGTATTGCGTACTCTCATAGCTAACCACGAACAACTTCACAGTGCAACAATGCTGAGCCAGCATACGTTCGGGCCGCTGAAAAGAAGCACAAGTTGGGCTGCGAAAAATCTTAACATCGAAACAGGCTTTAGTCAACGAGAGCGCAACGCATCCAGCAAGAGAATATTAGCGACATCTAAACGCTTAGACAGCATTGGGTCTAAAGCTACGTAGGCTCCCAGTGCCAAGTGGGCTTGCAGAGGAAACACACCTAATCACTCACCTACGATGGTTATGTCACCTGCACATGCCTTAAATACATCAAGAACTGCAAACAAGCAGTCGCCGCAGCCTGGTTGGGACAATGTGGAGTTCAGCGTACTTGCATTTACTGTTCCGGATGGCATATCGATGGGCAAGCTTAAGAGCACAATCGTTAAAGTAAACGGTATTGCGGAAAATTCGGTACAAGTTGAGAGGATGGCCAAAAGGATCAGTAAATTACCAGCCCCAAACAAACTGATAACAGACTATAGTAGAATATTGTATACTATAATATTAAAATGTGAACCATTCCGCAATGATACCAAGCCAAGGCAACTGCATTTCGGCCGACCAAGACGGACACCACCGACTCATACCCCAGATACTTGTGGGACGGCACCGCGTACTACCACCGCAAACAATTCACCTACGGCGAGCACTACATATGGTAAGCTACAAAGCTCCGCTCAACTTCATGCGCATCCAGGTTGTTGTGCACCTAATTCATCCCTCTGACTTATTCCGCCGGTCGAGATAACAATGCCAAATAGCCCACTGCTTCCTACCCTGCAACCTGCGCATATTTTAGACCAGGTGGGGAAGAGCAGCGGCAGTTTCATCCCGGCACCAAACTCCTTGTCGCCCAACTACCAACTGCAATGTCTTCTCGCTCACATCCTACAACTACTGCAGATAGCAAAGTAACTATCACCGGCTTCCTCTCGTCATCCGTAAACTTAGTAGACCTTAAGTGTTCTTTCTCAATTCTACTTATTAATGCTAGGTCCCTAACCAATAAAATGCATATCTTGCGTCCTCTGTCTGCCCTCGCCGACCCTGATGCCAAGTCAGGGAAACCTGGTTTCCCCCCTATGCTTCAGAGGTGGACTACTCACTTCTTGCATACCATCCGTTTATGCAATCTTATGTGCATAAACGAGGGGGCGGGTGCGCCATTTATGTTAAAAATTGTTACCCAGCAAAGATTTCCGAAATCATGAACGCAGCTGAGGCGATGGATTCAGCATGGCTGATGGCTGTTATCCTGGGATCGATGGTATTATTTGGGTGTGTGTATTGGCCACCTGATACTTTAGGTAATCGTGATAACGCACGTACGGTTACTTTTGAGCAAGCTTCAGATTTTACTGCTAATCAAAACTGTTTGCAGGAGGATTCAACCTGCCTGAGTTAAACTGGTCCTCACCTGCTGCAACAACGAATTATGCTGGCCTACTAGAATGTAACAATTTAGGCGGCTAGACGCAACCTTTATCTGCTGCAACCAGGGCGAAACATATCCTTGACCTAATTTTTAATCTAGGCATCCCAGCAGCTGGAGTTTCAGTCGGCCGGGAGTTTCCAAGCAGTGACCACAGATTAGTGCATTGCTCGGTTTACTTAAAGCAACCTAGTGCCTACCCAACAGAAACAGACCCAGTCGTAGTATACCGCCCGACGCAACTCGTTAACTGTACAATCTTTGCTATACTAGTCCGATCAAGAAATTGGGATACATTCTTTATATCTGATATTGTGGATCGCTCGGCTGCGCTGATTTATGAGGAAATATTTCAGTGTCACGACTCTCCAGCTCCCATGTCACATTTAATAAGGCAATCATCTAAAGGTGGGACCCAAACCAGAATGCAAAACAGGATGCATCAGTTTAGACGATCCTATAATCCAACCTTCAATTTTGCTCACATCATAAGAGCAAACGAGATCGCATATTAGCTTACTGCCAGATCTAAGCAGCAACAAACCAATCAAGAAAAAGCCGCACTAAATAGTGCGAACAAAGCTAAAAACCTCAGCTGGCTGCTGCGCTCTCGGAATCCTAACTATGGACGACAGATCTCTACCATAAAGATTAGCCACAACGACAGTTTTAGTGACGCAAGAGTTTTATGTGAAGTCTTCAATTCACACTTTAATGAATCGCAGTGTATAGAAATAGGTTCAACCTTTCAGGCCCTGCAAGTACCCGGTAGCTGGTCCCTGTCCTCTTTATGGTTTGACCTAAATAGTGTCCGTTTTGCGATTTCAACTACCAAGTCCTACTTGAACCCTGGTCCAGACGGAATGCCGCCCAGTCTACTTAAGAATGGGAACAAAGCTATTCGTAGTCTTCTTTTGAAACTCTGTACGTTATCAAGGCCGTACTGTCAATGCGGGACCGCTTGAAAACATTCCATCCTTACGCCAAGGCATAAGGGCGGAAGCCTATAGAAAGGTTGTAACTATCGCCCTATTAATCACCCTTCTATTATCTCGCGCCTGATGGAGAAGTTGATTAAAAAGCCCTCATGACACCGCTATGCAGGCGAGCACATAAATGAATCTCAGCACGGAGTTCTAAGTGCACCGTCCTGTGGTACCTGTCAGCTGCACTTCCTTTATTTAGTCACCGGTGCCATTGACTCTAAGGTTTTAGTTGTCATCCTTTACCTTGATATGAAAAAGGCGTTTGACAGGGTACCACACATGCGCCTGATGCATAAGGTAATGGCGTACGAGGTAGACCGTCCTCTATTAGACTGGCTGGGTTCATATCTAATAGGACGTACGCAGTCTGTTAACGTTGAGCAAAATACATCCACCCCGAACTCCAACCCCAGTAGCGTGGTCCTTGGTCCTACCCTAACTAAATTTTATAGCAATGACCTCTGCAGCAGTTTGCAGCATGGTCGCTCCTTTATCTTTGCTGACGACAATAAAGTTGTCTACGTCTTTCGCACTGGCAATAAAGTATCTGCAATTAATAGTATCGGTGAGGAGCTTAAAGCACTTGAAAAGTGGTGCGAACATCGGCAAATGATGCTCTCCTTTTTTCCCGAGTTTGTCCAAGGTACGGCGACACGCACCCAAGGAGTTGTCCTTCGTGGCGACAACAATTCAAGCCACACGTTTCCTTTATCTGGACATGAGCGGAAGATATTCAACCATTTTACAACTTACTAATCGGACAAACCATTCGCTATCTTGCACAGATACAATTTTTCTGAGGCTTGAAACCTTGGGTTCAATTTGCCTAACACTATCTCTTCCACGTACCTCTTGCCTTGAGAACATCTTTTGACTTCGGAAGGCACATTCCCCTGCCGATATAAAACCAGAACAATTAGTCGTTCTGAGCTCTTCAATCCGCTTTGACCGCTCAATTGGCCGTGGTTTTCCATATTTCTAATCGAGTTTACTGCATACCCCGGGGACCTGCCATTCTTTTTTGGGAACCATATCTTATCCTTCAAGAATTCAACCTATTTCAATGTAAATCCCTCGGAGACTTCAGTTAGTTCTGCAGACGATTAATACAACATATTCAGAAAAGTTGTTTACTTCCCGACCTACCAATCGTACACAAGACAGGACCCAGGAACGCAATAAGCACTCGGCTAACGCATCAGCTAGCAGAAAAATGGGACGCAACTTAGACTGCAAATAACGGAACAGACCAACGTTCAACAAGAAACCTAGCCCGTTACAACTTGTCATTTAATTGATTGGCAGCAGTGCTTTAGGATGTGGTGGGTTTTCGCCTGGCAAGCGTTCTCCCTATAAAAAGCCACAAATGTCCGTTTAACAACACTACAACGTGACAAAGGTGGCTCGCCACGGAATAAAGTTACAGCCAATAACTTCACACTGGCTGATCAACTAGCGTCACCATTCTAGATAGGTTCGTTACACTGGAACTTCTACATCTGAATATACGGTCGTCTCCTTTCTACGAATTAACGCATATCCTGTCGTCTTTTTACTTTCTACGATATCACCATTGACCTTTGCGTTACTTATGCACGAAGACAATGTATTTTTCTATCACTGGAGCGTGCTCTTCAATTATCTTCCAATGGATCATTCAGGATTCTCAATCTATTATTAGCCGTGGCATGACTGCAATGCATGGCTGACTGATTATATACTAATAAACGGGTCCCAAACCTACCACAGCAAAATTATTGTTGCGCATTTTCACAATTGTACATTTCCAACCATGGAGAGATGAACAATTTTCTACTGTTACTGTTACAGTTGCTATAAAACGTCCGTAAGTTGTACATACCTCATCATGCCTCAATGGGCGTGCTTCGCATAGTCGATAATGAAATATCTATTAAGTTATTAATTAAAAATCTAATGTCAAGCCCCACAAATTCTCTTTACCTGCTCGGTCCCAAACAATAAACGGAACCACGATCAAACAGAATGCCATGATCGATATTTGCTGTTTATCAGAAACCCGCCTGCAAGCTTCGAGCTCCGTGCTTATCCTGCGATCACCCACATGCGACATTGGCGGCACATTCTCATTGCGCCTGTCTGGCGATGATGCAGCTTCCAATGCCGGTCAAGCTGACGTCGGCATTGTTTTGAGTCCCCGGGCTGAAGCTGGCCTGATTGGTTGTGTCCGGGAGTAAGTAAGAAGTGCCTTGGAAATTTCCTATTTTAGCGATTTATCGATTATTAACAATTATCGCATCGATTTCGAACGTTCCTGAATGTTCTTCTTCTGTACGTGATTAAAAGCCACCTGACACCTCGGGAAAATATATGAGGAACCACTAACCTTGGCAGCTGACCTTCCAATGCTAGAAGTCGAAGGTCAGTAGAGACCTATAAATACAGTCAAGGTCCGCAGTCGTTCATGGAGTTCATTCAATAAGTGGTAGAGAGCAGAAGGCGGGTCCCGTGTCAGCTCCTACGCTTCCCGACCTTCCAGGGATTGCAGGCGAGTTGGCTGTCATGGCTAAGGATGTAATATCAGCCCTGCAGGATCCTGGAGTACTCAGTAGGAAGATGTCTAGCAAACGTTTGAAACTCGCTTCTTATTGCGCATTGACAAGCGGGTCCGGCAGTCGGTTCCAATCATTAATTACTCGAGTAGAGAGAGCAACATCTGAGCGGACTTTGAGCCTCCTCGGTTTAAAAAGCTTCCAGCTGTGACCTCGAGTCGAGCTGCCAAGTCTTAGCTGAAAGAACTGCCTTAGCTCGTTTCCCAGTTCTCCTCGTAGGATGCGCCTGGTATAGATGAGGTCTCCGCGACGTCGGCGATAGTCTAAGGGAAAAAGGTTCATCCTCTGTAGTCGGGCGGGGTACGGGAGGTTGCGTAGCCCAAGGACAAATTTCGAGGCTCGTCGCTGAATTTTTTCTATCTTGTCACTTTCATGTTTACATAAAGGGGCTATGGCCGGATGTCCGAATTCAAGAATGGGACGGATATGGGAGGTGAAGAGAAGTCTAAATATCTGCGGCGTCATTTTAGAGAATGATCTCCTTATGGCACCCCACATCCTGCTCGCCGCAGCAGTTTTATTTAACGTGTTAAGGGTCGTTTGGGGATCAGAGATTATTGTCCCCAGGTCGTTTTCCTGTGTGGCAATCTTGAGTAGGTGCCCGCCAATGTGATAGATGCCCAGTGGTTCAGCAGCACCTATAGAAAGGACTGAGCATTTATCTTTGTTGGCCGGCAAACCCCACTTGATAGACCAAGAGTGTAGTAGATCAAGCGTTTCCTGTAATTGATCGGCGGCTTCGAGGCTGGACCCTTCCGACCATGGATTGAGATCATCTTCATAGATCAGACAGTCCGTTTGTAGCATACTTGGTAGATCATTGACTTATATATCTTGAACAATTACGGTCCGAGAACGGAGCCTTTTGCAACGCCACTATACCTAGGCACGGGGAATGAAAGGGTATCGCTTACTTTGACTTGCAGGTTCCGGCCTTGAAAGAAGTCACTGATCCATAGTAGGAGGTACCCTGTCACGCCAATTCCGCAGGGCTTAGAGAGTAGTTCCTGATGTGGGACTCTGTCAAAAGCTTTGCTGAAGTCGATGAAGACCACATCTAAACGTTTTCCAGCGTCCACTGATTTAGCCCACTTCTCTCTAGCGACCAACAGGTTAGTGATGCAGGAGTGCCCCTCTCGGAAGCCAAGCTGGGTGACTGAAGTGAAGTTCAGATCTTCGCAGTGTCGGTGGAGAGCAGATTTAATGAGCTTTTCCATGATCTTGCAGGCGACCGACGTCAAACCAATTGGCCGATAGTTCGCAGGGTCCTGGTGGTTTCCACTTTTGTATTTCGGCATAACTACACACGTCTTCCAATCGACAGGTAGTCGACCAGCTTTAAGGGAGAGCTGAAAGATTTGACAAAGTGGGACGGCAATGCGTTCTGCAACCATCTTGAGAAAATGTGGATGTAACCCGTCTGGGCCTGGTGAGGAAGAGGAGTTCAGTTCTAGTAGTAGCTTCAAGGTAGCACCTGCATCGATATCGATACGTTCCAGAGGTACTGTACGTACAACTACATAAGGGTTTGCGCGTCTGTCTCCCTTCGTATATACTGAGGAGAACTGTAGAGCCAAGAGGTCAGCTTTGGCGTCATCATCATAGTGTATCTACCTGGCTCATTAGTAGACAATGCAGGAATTCCACAGCCCGTCTTGGAAGATCTATTAAGGTATGAAAATAGTATCTTTGGCCTAGAGAGAGATTGTTCGGCCAGGCTATGCTCGTATCGTTGTATCTTTTCACGTTTTTGCAGGGAGCGGAAATTCCTGATGGCTTTGTATTTAGAGTGGTCTGAGTATAAGCGGAAAAGCTTGAATCTGTCCCATAGTTTTCGTCGTTGTTTCATATTGGTCCTGAGTTCTCGGTCGATCCAGGGGACCCTTAGAAAGAGGCCTGTTACTGTGGAATGGGACGGCCTTCTCGATGAGGAGCTTCAATTTGCGGAATAAATCGTTCCAAGCAGCATCGAGATCTAAGTGTTGTGGAACATTACAGCCCAATGTACCTGCTGCCACCTTTAGCTTGGATGCGTCGGTTCGCCAGAAGTTGCGACGGTGTGCCCTCCGGGTTCGGATAGCTAGACGTTTAGTCCATAGGAAGGAGATTGTACAATGGTCGCTTTTGCCTATGGGTGGTAGAAGGGTCAATTCTGAGACATCTGCCAGGGACGGAGTGAGCACAAGATCAAGAGTGTGCGGAATCTGGCCGGGAAGAAGCCTAGTGGGCGATGTTATATGCTGGGTGCGATTCGTTTTGAGGGCAGTTTCAAGGAGGCTGGTGTCAAATGACTAGGGTGAAATGTGGCAGTGTAGTATTTCATAATTGACATGAGGGGCATTGAAGTCACCTACAAAAAGACAATCTCTGCGGTTTCCATGCGAGTTGATAAAGTCTAGTACAGAAGTACCATGTCCCCACGGGGTTTTGTAGATGACGCCAACCATAAGGGATTTGAAGCCATCGTTGCTCCTACACCAGTGTAGCTCTGCACCACCAACAGCGTCGCTGACGGCTTCTACGAGATGAACTTTAAGATCCTCTCTCCAGCAGAGAACTACGCCACCACCAACTCTTGCTCCAGAACGGTCAGTACGGAAAAGTTGGTATCCTGAGATGTGGATCTCAGAGTCGGAGAAGTCTGAAGTGAGCTAGGTCTCAGTGAAGGCCAACAGGTCAGGAAGTAGCTATGCGGTAAGAGCATGTACCTCGTCAAATTTAAATAAATAAATAAACTTTATTCTCGACCATGCGAGACACACCTTTACAGGCATGATCATGTTTAGCTAACAGTGTGATCAATAACGTACAAAAGTACATGTTTGGCATAACAATATATGTAAGTGTACGGGTGTATATGCGTATGTAATTGTGTATGAATGTAGCTTGTGTCTTTGAATGTGCCGCAGCATTTTTGAATGTTTGTTGTCGTCAGGAATGTGAGCATAAGCGATTGATATCCTTGGGTTGGATAGCACTTTCCGGATATCCAGCGTGTATGGGTGTATATACGTATGTAATTTTGTATGAATGTAGCTTGTGCCTTTGAATATGCCGGAGCATTGTTGACTGTTTGTTATCCTCCGGAATGTGAGCAAAAGCGATTGATGTCTGTGGGTTGGATAGCACTTCCGGATAGCTACGGGCCAGTGACTTTATTTTGTGGCGAGTCACACCCGCCACGTTGCAGTGTTGTTAAACAGACATTTGTGGCTTTTTATAAGGAGGACGCTTGCCAGGCGAAAACCCACCACGTCATGGAACACTGCCGCCGAACTATTTGCTGGAGCCGGTTAAACCCGAACCACCCAGCTGGCACCACGAGGAGGTTGTTCGGCTAGCTAGCCTAAGGCTATTTGCAACCAACGTCTCTGGTCCATCCTTTCTCCTTGTGTTTAAGTCCCGGGGAGGACGAACAGTGATTTCCAGCGGAACCTTTTAGTTTATTGTCCGGGGGTGAGGAGAATGGGCCTCCAACGGGTTTTCGGAGTCCTTCGAACTACTCGAAAATCCACAATATGAAGGTCTGTTTCACCACTTCCCCGTCTCGTACGTAGTTCTTCTACGGCCCTTTTCATTTTGACTCGATCTTCCGGTGAGAGGTCACGCAGTACCCAGAATGGCTCACCTTTGAGACGCGAGGTCCTTCGCAGGATGCGTCAGCATTCCTCCTCATCCCGGCAAACGATTTCAAGGGGGCGATTTCTCGAGGTATCATCTTGTTTTTTACCAAGCCGGAAGGCAGATACAATATTGATTCCCTGTTCGCCTTTGTCAAATAGCAATGACATCAATCGCTCAAGCCGTGTATGGTAACTAGTATTCTTTCCGCAGGGGTTGGTTTTTCCGATTCCGCTGCGTTTATGATGATACGACAACGGTCGCGAGATGGCTGGGTACGTTCAGGAACAAGTGGCTTGCTACGGGGCGGATATTCCTTGACAACTTTCTCAAGCTCAGATAGTCTGTCGAAAACGAGCTTCATTTGAGACTGAGATGATAGCTTAGGTTTGTGTTTCTCGACGGGCTTAGGCCTGGTCTTTGTGCCACTTGTAGTCGGGCTTTTGCAAATAGGAACAGAGACCGCGCTTTCCCTCACAACTGCCGCATAAGATCTTGTGGTGGGATCAGTGGGCAGGATCAGTGTAGATGGATCCGTATGCGTAGTGGACGTGGTTCGACTTCGCTTACCTATGGGGGTGATCCAACCGGAGGTAGATGTTGATGGTGAGCACGGTGGAGCAGATGAATCATGAATCGTATCAGCCTTCGTCGGAGAAGAAGAATCAATGCTCAACGCATAGTCCGGCGAGAAGACGCCTTCAATTCAGTGAAGCACGGCAGTTGTCGCAAAGGAAGTTAATGGCTGGCGACGGGAATCGCTGCAAGTGCACATATTGATCAGGACAGATGCCGCAGCCGGCGATATGCATCCACCCGTCACATTCAGAGCACTGCACTGCTTTGGAACGCGTGGTGACACCTTTACTACATGACAAGCATTTGGACGCCATGGAAGCTGAAGTCCAAATATTCACTAAGTGATTCGATTTTTATTCGATTTTTATTCGATTTTTATTCGCTCAGAAGATCTCGGTGGAACTTAACACTCAAGAGGACGTCGCTCACATTATACAGTGTTTGTTGGCGGCGATTAATACGTTCTTTTATAAAGGTCATTGGCGTTTTGCTTTTTTCCTTTGGTTGGGCTCGAAGTTTTGTGGAGCACTAAATTGTTATTTTTGGAATTGCGTCTAGTGAGGAGATTATAACAAATGGCGACGGAGAAAAGTGGAAATGTGATGAATTTTTCTTCTGAACAATTTCAAAAGCTGCTTTTTCAACAGCAAGCCCAAATGGAGGCGCTAATGAAAATGATAGAAAATCTGACACAATGCTTGAGTTTGCAGACAACAGGAGCAGCGGCACGGGACATGCAGGCGAGTTCTGTTGATCTTCTCACGAACGCGATCACTGAATTCCATTATGACGCGGATTCTGGATGCACCTTTGAAGCGTGGTTCAAACGCTGGGAAGACATGTTCCAGACGGATTTCATCCATCAGGACGACTCCTGGAAGGTGCGATTGCTACTCCGCAAGCTCGGAATAAGTGAACACTCAAGGTTCATAGACCATATTTTGCCCAAACAGCCGAAGGATCTGACATTTGACGAAGCAGTGTCGCAGTTGAAGGAAATTTTTGGTGAGTCGGTGTCCTTGTTTAGTATTCGCTATCAATGCCTGAAAATAGTCAAACAGGAATCTGACGATTTTGGGGCCTTAGCGGACATGATTAACCGTGAGTGTGAACGATTCAAACTACGCTCTTTAACGGATGATCAGTTTAAGTGTCTCATTTTCGTCAGTGCTCTACAATCGCCAAGTGATGCTGAGATCCGAACGCGGCTTTTAGCTAAGCTGGAGCAGGATCCTGATCTGACACTGAAGGCCCTCGTAAGCCGATGCAAACGGCTTCTCACTCTGCAACACGACACTGCCATGGTCGAACGCAATGGTCTCGCACCATCAGATACCGTGCAACTCGTGAAAAAGACCAGGACCGCCAACGCAAGCAAACCCTTCAAGAGGCCTACGAAAAAACCGCCCACAGTATGCTGGTCATGCGACGAATGACATTTCGCCCGCTTTTGTCCCCTCAAACATCCTATTTGTCAAAGGTGTCATAAGCGTGGGCATAAAAAGGAATGCTGCAGTCAGGTCCGGTCGAAGAAAGTGCAGAAGTCTTATCGCTAGGTTAATTCTAGAAAGGACGGCGCTGAGTCTCTGTCCATAGTTGCCGCATTCCAAAGCGAGTGTAAACCGAGACGACGGTTCATCACTGTGTCAATCAATGGGATCCCAACGAAGCTGCAATTTGACACGGTCTCAGACATCACGATTATTCCCAGGCGCACCTGGGATCACATAAAGAGGCCGAAGGTGGTCGAGTCTCAGAAAGTTGCACTTAATGCATCCCGCAGTGTGTTAAACTTAGCGGGCGAACTCAATTGCAAGATTGCTTTCCAAGATGTGGAAAAGTCGGGAACATGCTACATTTCAAACCGGCCGAATCTGAATCTCCTTGGCCTCGACTGGATTGAAAAGTTGTATCTTCTCGATGTTCCGTGAATCAGATCTGCAACCGAGTTCGAGCAAGTCCAGACCCATCATCAAAGTCTGTCAAAGACATGACACGTATCCTGAAGCGCGAATGTGCTTCTGCGTTTCAGGAAGGCTTGGGCCATTGTACGAAATTTAAGGCGACACTGAACTTGCGACCAGGTGCTAAACCAGTGTTCAAAGCTAAAAGACCGGTACCAAACGCAGCCATTTCAACCGTTGAGCGAAAGCTCGATCGAGTGGAATGTGCCGAAGTCAGCACAACCGTCAACTACTCATCAAAAGCCGCACCTATTGTCGCAGTGAAGAAAGCAAATGGCAAGGTACGCATCTGCGCTGACTTTTCGTCTGGCCTCAATGCCGCGCTGGATGACCACCAGTACCCAGTACCTGTACCGGAGGATAGCTTCGCAAATTTGAATGGTGGTAAGTAATTTGCTAAGCTTGATCTATCCGATGCTTATCTGCAAGTGGATGCTGACGATGTCTCGAGGGAGTTGTTGACGATCAACACTCATCATGGGCTATCCCAGTACAACCGCTTGCCATATGGTGTGAAAACGGCGCCAGCCATCCTCCAACCGTTGATGGACACCATGCTAGCAGGCGTATCTGGAACCACGGCATATCTGGATGACATCATAGTGATGGGCTGAACACCGGAAGAACTGTTTAACCGACTGGATGTAGTGCTTGATTGCATACAGTCGTAAGGTTTCCGGATCCGTGAGGATAAATGCACATTTTCACGCCGATTATCAAATACCTCGGTGGTATCCTCGAAAAGGACGGTCGTCGACCAGGTCCGGAAAACATAGAAGCCATTAGTAAAATGCCTCTACCAACAAATCTAGTCTCTGCGTTCATTTTGCGGACTCATTAACCACTATAGCGCACTCCTGCCTGAGATGCATTGCTTGCGTGCCCCGTTAAACATGCTACTAGCCGAAGGCCAAAGATGGAACCGGACATCAGAATGCCAGAATGCCTTCGAACGCGTCAATTCACTGCTGTCCTGAAACTTGCTTTTGACTCACTTTGACCCCTCCAAAGAGCTTGTCTTGGCCACAGATGCATTAAGCCATAGGACTGGTGCAGTAATATCACATACCTACGCCGATGGATCTCAGAAGGCAATCGCTCATGCCGCCAGAACATTTACGTAGACCGAGAAGAATTACAGTCAGATTGAGAAAGAAGCATTGGTCATAGTGTACGCAGTCAAGCAATTGCACAAAATTTTATATGGCCGCCGCTTCAAGCTTCTGACGGATCGCAAGCCCTTGCTGGCTACCTTTGGTTCGAAAAAGGACATACCGGCCTACACAGCCAACCGGCTACAACCTTGAGCTCTTACCTTAATAGGGTATGATTTTGACATCCAATACCAATCGACAGTTTCCAATGGCAAAGCGGATGCACCATCACACCTAATTGATGCCCGCCAGCAAGAACATGAGAACACAAACATTGCCTCGGTCGAGGTCGAACAGGACGTCAACTTCCTGGTAACTGATGCATTGCACGTTCTGCCAGTTACCGCAGAAGCTGTACGAACCGAAACGCTTTTGGTCCCAATAATCAAGCAGGTTACACAGTTCCACAAAACAAGTTGGGCACGTTCATGTCCTTCAGTTTACTTTGCAACGGTACTTTCAGAGGTGACACTCACTCTCCATTGTAAATGACACCATACTATTTTCGGAAAGCGTGGTCATCACCAAGGCACTTCAGGAGAGTCTTATTCGGCAGTTTCACGCCGGGCATCCTGGAATCAACCGGATGAAGGCGCTTGCACGCAGTTGTGGATACTGGCCTTTCATGGACAAACAGCTAGAAGAAATAGCCAAACGCTGTCAAATGTATGCCAATGTCTTGAAAGCGCCACGAAAATCAGAACTATTCATGGCCAAACGTTACTAAGCCATGGTGTCGCATCCATGTCGACTTTGCGGGACCGATCAGCGGCCAAAGCTTCCTCATTATATTCGATTCATACAGCAAGTGGCCTGAAGTATTTTTTATGGAGAACACAACCGCCATTGCCACCATATCGAAACTGCGCCAAACCTTTAGCAGATTCGGCTGTCCTGAGACAAGTGTCACCGAAAATGGCTCACAATTTACTTCAACAACTTTTACGCAGTTTTGCAAACAATGCGCCGTACAGAACGTTCGCTTGCCGCCGTTTCACACACAGTCAAATGGCCAGCTAGAAAGGTTTGTCGATACATTTAAGCGAGCTCTCCACAAATCAAAAGAGGAGAGACGTATAGAGGTGAAGGTTGACCGGTTCCTTTTCCTCTACTGAGCAACCTCAAATCCACAAGCGCCAGGCGGAGTCTCTCCAGCACAGGCTATGATGAACCGAAAGCTCCGCATGCCTTTGGATGCCATCCGACCGCGCTCGGAGTCTTTTGTTGGTGAAAGAAACCGCAGAATGGAACAGGATCTTAACTGGCGGCATGGAGCAAAGAAGCAATCTTTTACGCTTGGACAGAAGGTGCTAGTAGGTGACTACCGGGAAGGCCATGCGAAATGGACGCCAGGGCCGGTCAAAAGCAAGCGCGGAAACGTCATGTGTGACGTGATGGTGGGCGCACAGCTATGTCCACGGCATGCAATCCAGTTACGGCCCACATTGTGCAAACCAGAACAAGCAAGGCCTACTGACCTCCCGTTCGATTTACTGGTGGAAAGCTTCAGCCAGCCGAGGGTAGCAGTGGACGACTACACGCAGCCGAGCAAAGAATACAGAACAAGAACATTGGAACAAAGTTCTCAATCGGTTCTGCCAAGGAGGTAGACCGACAGGCAGAGAACACCGTCCCGAAGGCTGCAAGCTAATCCTAGGCTATCGTCTTCTACCTCGGACGATATCTCAGGAAGGGTGTCCGGGAGAAAGTAAGAATTGCTCTGGAAACTCCCTATTTTAGCGATTAATCGATTGTTAACGATCAACGCATCGATTTCGAACGTTCCGTAATCTCATTCTGCACGTGATTAAAAGCCACCTGACACCTCAGCAAAGGCTATGGAGAAGCACTAACCTTGGCAGCTGACCTTCCAATTCTAGAAGTCGAAAGTCAGCAGAAACCTATAAATACAGTCAAGGTCCCCAGTAGTATTACAGTGTTCGTTGACGGCGATT
>CALYDF020004555.1:0-16942 GCA_944474145.2 Dicrocoelium dendriticum
CACGGAAATGTATAGCAGTGAGGAACTCGGCCTGGCGGATCTATAAGGAACACCCGAGCACGGAGAGCTGGACGGCCTATGCAATTCAACGTAATCATTGCACTCAACTCGTTCGTGAGGATAAACTGACATACCAGCAGCACCTGACGGAGCGCATGGTTTCGAATCATAAGCTGCTCTACCAACATGTAAACAACCTGCGCAAGGTAAAACGGGGAATCCCTCCTCTTCAAACGCCAGATGGCATGACGCTGACTACGGAGGATGCGGCGAACGCCTTGCGGCTGCAATACGCTTCGAACTTTCAATGCATTCCTTGGTCATCTATTCCTTTGTCAGCAGCTGTTTTACAACCAAAACTTACGCACATAACTTTCACGGCGGGGATGGTATTAAAGAAGTTGTTGTGTATGCGTAAGCACAGCTCTCCTGGAATCGACAAAATTCACCCTAAGTCCCTTGCGGTAATGGGAGAAAGTTTAGCAGAGCCTCTGACGCAATTCTTCCAACGCTGCTTCGATCAGATGTATGTACCCGAGATGTGGAAATGTGGGATCATAACCCCAATTCACAAGGGCGGTAGCCGTTCTGATCCAGCCAACTACCGTCCTGTAACCCTTCTCCCGGTCCTGTCGAAGGTTATGGAAGCTATTGTTGCTGATGTACTAACAGCCTATCTAGAAGAGTCTGCCTTCCTTGCACATGAACAGCATGGTTTTCGACGGAATCGATCGTGCACCACAAATCTGCTGCTAGCAAGATCGAGTTGGACCAAATTAATTGACAGCGGTGCAGGAGTGGACGTGGTCTACCTAGATTTCTCAAAGGCCTTTGATCGACTAGACCACGGAATTCTGATCTGCAAACTTCAGAGCTTCGGCATTGGTGATCCGCTCCTAGGATGGATCACAAGCTTTCTTCTCCACCGGAGCTTAGCGGTAAAAGTGCGTGGGTCCCGGTCCCATCCAATCCAAGTCGAATGTGGTGTACCACAAGGATCGGTACTAGGGCCACGATTGTTTTTGATGTATATTGACGACATAGCGGCCCTCATTCTTTCCAACTGCCTACTCTATGCCGACGACATCAAGGTCTGGAGAGCGATCAATACACCCGACGACTCCGCAATACTTCAAGAGGATCTGGATAAGGTGTATGCGTGGTCAGTTCAGAACCAACTCCCATTCAACACAGAATAATGCAGAGTATTACACTTACGTCACCAATCAGCATTTTTCTATAGACTGGGTGACCATGTGCTTCACATAACTGCTGAGGAAAAGGATTTAGGAGTCTTGATTCAGTCCGACCTTGGTTGTTCAGCCCAGGCAAAGAAAGCATCGAACGTGATCATTCGAAATTTGGGCCTTCTCCGGCGCACATTTGGACGCTTCGATCCATCCGTTTTTCACCAACTTCTAGGTGCATACATACGACCACACGTGGAGTATGCAATACAAGTCTGGCAGCCGTAGCTGAGGAAAGACCTCTCTGATTTAGAGAAACCTCAACGACGCGCAACGAAGAACGTGAAAGGTTTAGGCCAGTTACGCTACGAAGACAGACTGAGATCGCTCAGGATATTTAGTGGTCAATATCGAAGACTACGGGGAGATTTGATTTTGGCTTATCAGATTCTGACAGACCCCAATCATACCTGCCGTCATCTGCTGGAGCTCAGTAACAACAACAACCTGAGAGGCCATCATCTGAAGCTGGCAGTGCAGTACAGCCGTTTGGAATGTCGACGGAATTTCTTTTCCCTGCGTGTTTGCCAAGCCTGGAATGCTCTCCCTGAATCTGTAGTCAGTGCACCCAACCTGATCGAGTTCAAAAATCGAGTTGATAATGCCCTCACTTCATTGCACTATCTCCCATAGTACCGTCTAGTTTTGAGAGATCCAAAATCCATACTTTAAAAATAATTTTCCCCCACGCAGATTTCAGCAGTGGATGTATATTTGGACGCTTCAAACTCAAACACTTTGCGCCATGCGAATTTCAAGGAGCAGTGACTCTTTTAACCAAATACTCCATGCCTCATGATTCCCTCCGAGTTATAGTGGATTATTATTTTGACACTTCAAACTCGGTGAGTCCACAAGCTTGTAGTGACTCGTTGTTAAACGATTTTACTGAATTGGTTTCCATTGAATTTTCCACACTTCTATGATTTTCGTACTGATCACCCTACGGGATTTGTCAAGCTTTAGCTTTTATACCCGCATAAATCCATTGTTCCATTGTTCCATTGTCTGTAGGGGTCCCGGATTATGTAAATTTTGCCTAGCTGTGCAATCTTTTATTATTCTTCTAAACGAGTTACTTATACTAACTTCGTCTCCCTCTATTGCAAAGCAACTCGGTGAAAGTGGAAATGCTTCCAAACAATAAGCAAAAATCTCCTATTATGAGAGCGGACTCGGCTCCAGCACTACAAACGCGCTGTCACCACAGGGCGTAAGCCATTTTCATTTAATTTGCTTACTTGCGCACATTTGACCTTGTAATATTCCACTACCCATCGGTTAATGAACAACGATCCACGTGCGCTCGACCGCGAGTTAGCGGAGCTGACGAAATGCGCTAGATTGTCCGACTAAGCACTTAGTGAATCACTGAGTCAAACGAGCCTGGTCGTTTTGCAGAACCGTAGGCATCGTTGGATTCTCTAACATGCGTACTTTTATCTTTGGAGCTGAAGTTTGAGTTTCTATGGCCTCCAGCTGGACCTAGTACGCGCGTGCATTTGCGTGTCATTCAAATACAGTGGATGCCTAAAGATTCAAACGGTGGCTATGTGTGACCAAGGTTGCGTGTACCATAATCGAAATCCTAGCAAAACAATCATATAAGCATTCATTTTCAAACAACAGAAAACCTTGAAAGTAGGCGATGCGGTTGATTTTCATGTAGAAGTAAGTTTGTCTTGAAGCTATACAATTACCACTGCCGAAACATTGGTACCTTGAGCAATGTGTTACTAATACAGATCGCATCTATTTGGGTTGCATTGAAGACTATGCTAGTTTATAAAACCAATTTGTATGACAGGAAAAAAACAGGTATTGCGCCAATTGCTGACTCGTGTTATGACACAGAATGCCATTATGTTCATACTGTTCAAATCTCAGTAAAACTGTGCCCTTGATACTTTTAATACGACTGCGCAACTTTTGTGCAAAGCTTCCCAATTTTTTGATACAGAGCACTCTAGATGGTTTCCGTCTTGAGCCCAAGCAAAATAATGTCGATTACAGGATTCAGCAGTAATTAACTGCGAGTTCAACGCACCGGCTTCCAAAGAAGATCGTTCTCCACATGCTCGGAAAATCACTAGACTGCAGCTGCACACCCTTTGGGCATCATCAGTAGTGTGCAACCATTGAGAATATTCGAACCCATAAACACCAGCAAATTGCACCGACAGTCAGTATTCGATTCAGCAGTGAGACAAGATGCAGGTGAATCTGCACGGTGACACAATATTTCTCTACTCAAATACGAATATTCTTCCTTACCTTTCTCGATTTGCGTTGCCTTTCATACGCCGTATACATCTGTACATTAGTGAAGATTTAACTACATTTGCGTACACAGGTAAACAAATTTGATTCAGTTAGCGGTTGTCAAAGGAAGGCAACTGGCACTTCCTGGCAAGTGTTTAAACACTGATAGCCTCCCACCAAATGGGGAGAGCATTGGATCACCAAACAATTTACCCCTTTAATGGACCACAAAAGCCATTTCAAAACGCCATCTCACTAGGCATTATAATGTCCATCGCAATGAGGCTGGACCTTACCGTGGTGCGATGGTTTGTGTGCCTCAGCGATCCATTGAGCTACGCTGGGTGGTGCTTTTGCACATTCAGAGTCACTCATACCAGATTGGTCAATGGTTAGAGGCCAGACAAAGTCAGCCTCCTGGTCCTCCAAGTTGGGGGTTGGAATGAGGGTGGCACCTTATTCCTTAAATTGGCTCCTTGTAGCCCAACGCCAAACCCGCTGCCTTGCGGTCAGGTTTTTGAACCAAAGGCTTTGGTTGAGAACCCTAATCGTTCTCCTGTCTAGGCCTGGGCAACCTGACAGTATCCTGCCCACGCAAAACTATGAATTTTCCTTCAAACAATTTTTTGATGCTCTGGCCATCGCGGAGGATAATAAACGGTGCCCTATCTGCTGCATCGAGCAGGGTGGATAAGGGTTTGGGTGCTACTGTTCAAGCCTTCCCGTCTTCTTATTCCCACTCTTACGCATTTTCACTCTTACCGTCCCATTCCAACTTCACTTATATCCCCCAGTTTTCAACCCCTCGATTCTCGGCCCTCCCCCAACATGCTTTGCTAGGCATTTACCTTCTAATTTCAACTCACACGTGAACGCGGAGCGTCACTCCTCTCCTGTCGACAAGCCCATGTCCAACCAAGCGGTCCAATCCAGTTCATCGGCTTCCATTTGGAGCCCTCGATCCTCCTTCAGATTGGCATGCCTCAATGTACGCACACTGCTACAAATCGGTCAACAGACAGCACTTGCCCGAACATTGGAGACCCTCTCGATCGATATCTGCTGCTTATCAGAGACTCGCCTGCAAGACTCGAGCACTGTGCTCACTCTGCGATCCACTTCAGGGGACGCAAGCAGTATTTTCTCCTTGCGCCTATCCGGTGACGATGCAGCTTCGAGCACCGGCCAAGCCGGTGTTTGTATTGCCTTGAGTCCCCGGGCTGAAGCTGCTCTGGTTGATTGGATTCCAATCAGTAGCCGGATGTGTGCGGTCCGATTGGCTGGCTCGTTTAAAGCTTCGAAGTCGCGCGGGACTAATAGATGTCGATTCATCATCGCTGCCTATGCGCCCACAAACTGTAGCGATGATTCGGTAAAGAACGACTTCTACCGCCAACTGACCCAGCTCCTTCGCCACAGAAGAAACATGGAAACTGTTGTGCTGGCGGGGGATATGAACGCACAAGTTGGAAAGTTGTCCACTGATGAACTGCATCTGGGCGGTCAACACGGTGTAGGCTCCCGTAATGATAACGGTGAGCGGTTACTTCATTTGTGTGAAGATGCTCGCTTATTTCTTGCGAGCACTAATTTCCGACACAGCACCCGCCAAAGGGTGACTTGGCGCCCACCAACCTCGAACCAGCCTTGCACGCAGATCGATCACATTGCGATAAGTTACCGCTGGAGAGTCTGCATTCAGAATTGTCGCTCGATTTGGAGCACATGTGTGGACACCGATCATGCACTTGTATGTGCTGACATGCGGATGCGTTTTGGCGGACGCCCACGACGACGCTGTGAGCGTATTGACACCAGCCAACTGACAAAACCAGCTGTTCTGAATGCGTATCAAAGTACGCTAACATGCGAGTTGAGCAAGCGCTCACAGGAGACAATTGATGGTCACTGGTCACATGTTCGAAGGACCTTACTAGCAGCAGGCAAATCCTCATGTGGTATGTCTAATAGATAACATGGACATTGGGTCTCTTCGCAGTCTTTGGAACTTATAGATGCTCGCCGGCAAATCCCGGCTGGAAGCGAGCACAATGAAACTCGCAAAGAGCTCCGGGCAAAACTCCGTGCTAGCCTGAAGAGAGACCGCGAATCTTGGTGGTCTCATCGTGCGTCAGAGATGGAAGTGGCCGCTGCCCTTGGCAACCATCGTAAGTTATTCCGTCTGATACGGGAAACGGGCAGCAGGAGACCTGGTGTTAGTGAAACTATACGTGACGAGAGTGGACAGCCTATCCACAATTTGTCAAAACGTCTGGAGCGTTGGGCTGAGCATTTTGAAAAGCAATTTAATCGGCAAGAGTTGTTCGATTCGCCGGTCACTGATCGCCCCGCTCCGTGGGCTGTCCCTTTGGATCCACCCTCTCGCTCAGAAGTCGAACGTGAGATCGGACTGTTGAAGTTGAACAAAGCCGCGGCACCAGATGATCTTCCTCCAGCCCTCTTCAAATTTGGAGGCTCTGCTCTTGTTGATGCTTTGCATGAATTACTAGTGAAACTGTGGGAGCAGGAAACTGTCCCAACCGACTGGAGCCGCTCCGTTATTGTTCCCATCTTCAAAAACGGCTCGCGCTCGGAATGCAGCAACTTTAGAGGAATCAGTCTTATCTCCATCGCCTCCAAATTACTCGCCTCCATAATTCTCCACAGACTGACTGGCGCTCGTGAAAGCCAGATTCGTGAGGAGCAAGCCGGGTTTCGTCGGGGTCGTGGCTGCATCGACCACATCTTCACCTTGCGTCAGTTGTTGGAGCACCGTCACACATATTGGTGACCCACCGTAGTCGTGTTCCTCGACATCAAAGGTGCCTTCGATTCGGTTGATCGATGTGCCCTTTGGAATTGTCTACTCAGGAAAGGTGTGCCCGAGAAATATGTAAATATTATCCAAGCATTATATGCGCGTAGCACGGGCAGAGTAAGGGCTTACAGCAGGCTGTCGCCACCCTTCAATATCTCCAGCGGTGTGAGACAAGGATGCCCGCTGTCACCTTTCCTATTCAACTTCGCTATTGACGAAGTCATGGAGATTGCATCTACAGGACATGACTTGGAAGGTGTGGAGGTACTCCCAGGAGAACGACTTCTTGACTTGGAGTATGCAGACGACATTGCCCTCATCTGTGACAGCTCCCAGACGTGCCAAGCCGCGCTGGACAGATTAGCACTGGCTGTCAGTCGCTTCGGGCTTTGCTTTGCACCACCGAAGTGCAAAGCGTTCCTCCAGGATTGGCAGGTTTCGCCCACTGTGCTGACCCTTGGTGGGGATCAGCTAGAAGTCGTTCAGAAATTCAATTACCTGGGAAGTTGTATCAGCGCCCGTGGCATTGAAGACGAGATCACGAACCGCATAGCGAAAGCTCGAAGTGCTTTTGCTAACCTTCGCCACCTATGGCGACGGCGCGACATTACTCTCGCGCTGAAGGGTAGAGTGTACAATGCAGCGGTACGTTCGACCTTACTGTACGGTTGCGAAACCTGGCCCCTAAGATCGGCGGACATGAAGAGGCTACTTACGTTCGACCATCGGTGCCTTCGCAGTTTGGCTCACATCTGGTGGGAACACCGCGTGAGTAACGAGCGTGTTCGACGCCTTGTTTACGGCCTAGGAAAAGGGAATGAACCGCTCAGCACCGTCATTTCACTCACCAGGCTCCGATGGCTGGGCCAAGTGTTGCGCATGCCAGCCCACCGACTCCCTCGACGTGCGTTGTTTGCTCACCGGGGATGTGGGTGGAAGAAGAGGAGAGGTGGCCAAGCGATGACTTGGTCCAGAGGAATGAAGGCCCTCACTTCGGAGCTGGCCTCAGTTGGAGCTTCACGGCTCCCTGATTGGGGTCCAAAAGACGGTGAACACGTTTGGCTGGATACACTTGCTGATATGGCAAGGAGCCGACCTCAGTGGCGTTCCTGCTGTGAGTTTCTTTGTCCCTCCCCATCCCTTTAGCCTCCCCCTCCATCTACGATCTTATTTCGTAGGGTAAAACGTAATTAATTTTTGGTTTTTGCCTAGTACCTGGCTGGTAGCTTACCGGAACGATGCGTATCCGTTGCTGGTAGCTCAGCTGGCATTCAACTGTCGTATTTATTTTTCCTTTATGTATTGTATGTATGTATGTATTTCCTTTATGTATTGCGGTACAATAGCGGGGGTGTTTTACCATCTCTAGCTGACATGTATAATGATGAGGATGATGATGATATCCGAATTGTCAGCTGACTGCGACGAACAAAATACTCGCTAAAATCCTTCTACTCATAAGTAATATAAATTCGCCCTTACGGATTCCATAAATGCTATGTCGATTCATAGCTGCCGAAAACGGGAAGTCCTGACGCCGCAAGGCCAACCGCTGTCATCTGCATGGCAGGTGCCTGCGCGACAGTGGGGGATGGGTCGGGCTATATCGCAGTTAACTAACAATTCGTGGTGGTCGGCTACCGTCCTCCATGGCTCAGTTGCATAAGCAGCGAGCTAGTTGGCACAAGCCACTAGCAGTCATGGGTTCGATCCTCACTAGAGGAGCGAAGGATGCGCACCACTGACGAGCCCCAATAGGGCGAAACGGCCGTCTGGTGCTTTTTCGGATAGGTAGTTGACTTATCCGAATTGTCAGCTGAAGGCGACGAACAAAATACTCGCTAAAATCCTACTATTCATTAGTAAAATAAATGGTTTTAACTAACTGTTTCCCAATATTATATAAAGATGAGGAAGGCATCGCACATCACGCGATAACAGTGCATACTATATTGTTAGGCCCCATGCACATAAACGAGAAGCGCCCCATTGTAACAAGAACAAGTTTACATCGGCTGTTATTTCTACTGCGTTCGAAGGGATATCATGTAAGGTGAATTTTTTCGATTTGCCAATTCTATTTACTTTGTTTCTTAGCGAATCCCACAGGTGAAGTTACAGAACACAATGGATGGGCACACAGTGAAATAGAAAAATTCGCAGCAAGTTTTGCAGATGCAATATTATTTAGATTACACATAGTCCACTGGTGAACCCAAAAGATAAATACACGACGACGCATCAACTTAGTTTATATAATAACCCAAACAATTTAAAAAATTTTCGTTTGAATAAATTTTCATTTTAATGCATTTGCCGTTTTAGTTATTCAAAAATGTAGTGATAATTTAATTATATAGACGTTATTAAAGACACTGCGTATTCACCAAAATCAAACTTCATTAATCACTTAGGACAGGGTATAATATACGCGGCCTAATGCAGCACTATGCATTTAATATGATTTGACCCTGCGGATGAGCTTGAACCAACTTATGTGCTAATTGCCCGCTTGCGCACTTGTGTATTTCTTTGCTGTTTCTCAGTGACACCTTGTCGCACACCACAGGATCTATACCCATTTGTCGTGTTTTTACAAGCTCGACCTTGTAATACCAATTTGCCGACTATGCTACATTGCACTCTATCATTACCCTAAATTTCGTGCAATGTTTTCACGAAATCCAAGTGCAAAAAGTTGCGTAGCGCTAGCCATCGGAAACATAGTTAGGTCTTACAGAACGAAATATTTCAACGGCTTTTGAACGAACTCACTTGTTTAAATCGAACATTGCTTATAGCAGCCGCTAGGAATGTTACACTTGTCTGCAGCAAAACCTCTCAGTCTTTCTGCAACTTCAACTGGTTCCCATCCACAGGTATAATCATTGAAGTTAACAATCACATCCTCGTGCAATCTGCCTCAGGTTCACGCTGATGCATTCGACTGGCACGCGTGAGAGGACTGTATGTGCGCACACAACTTCCAATGGAACGCTGTGACCTTTGGTGTCAACGTCAGAAACAGAACAACTTCTTAAAATCAAGGGTGTCATTCTAAAATGGTTCGTAAGTTTTGCTTAACAAGCGCGTTGCCCAGCGCGCCATATTCCAAAGACATGTGTGAATCGTGTGTCAAAATATTTATGGTGGACATTCCGTGTCGGAATTGTTGCAAGTATTTCCATGCGAGGACCGTCCGAGTTAAATCTAACCATGCAGTTATTAAGCAAACCATTTTCTCTTTGGTCATGCGTGAAATGACCATAGATCGCGCTAGTAAAAGCGCGATCATATTGTCTCCGAAAAAGACCAGCTGCTTGCCAAGTTTGAGGAAACGGTGCCCACCAAAGTCACCAGAGTTGGAGCAAGCATAGATGACTGTGCAACCTAAGCCTCCGAAGTAAGTTCTGCTCCTATCCTGAGGAGAAGTGTTTTTAACACCGTAAGCAGAACGACAATAAGGGCCCAGAAAGTCAATAGATTTTCCAATGCCACAAGTGGCACACATCTTTCACCCGTACTACCTCATTGCCCCTTTTACAAATAGTTTACTGTTATAAAGCGAGATATTTGTCAGGAATGTATCGTCCAACATAAAGATCGGTATACGTTGAACAAATTTTCTTCTATAAGAACATAATGCATGTCAGCGTCATTAGTAAGATCGCCAATTGAAACGTTCAGCTAAACACATTAACTTATATATTATAATATGGAAGATGTTCAGCTGGATTGAATAGTTGCTTGGTTGCTTCTGTAATCATTATAATGATATTCATCAACCGAATCATTCAATCAATATTAAATAAGGAACCATAATAAAATTCAAGGCCTTTAATAACTAAACGCAGGCTAAACACAAATGAATCCCTTTGTAAGGACATGTTCACCAATGCTAACTTGGGTAACATATGTTTTGCCACGAGCTAGTAATGTGGTATAAGAGACAAGTGGCTCTCCGCGAAACTCACCAATCTCATTAATCATGATTTCTCTAGTAGTCGAATTCAAGATTTCTACTGACCATGTGGTTTAAGTCATCAATTGATACCTCATGGATTTTCCCCTGATACTATTGTGTCAGTAACTACCGACCAATGCATCAAATATATTCCCTTCAACTTACAAATGGATGCAAAATTTGCATGTGCATTGTCACATAGTCCCTAAAAGTGTTTCAAAACTTCAATACCATTTGCTGAAGTCTTAGTCAAAGGCTATATTTTGACGGTAACATTGCCACGCATTTCGCAGGATGGATAGCGTCCTTTAACTCCTTCAACCTATTTGTTCTTATATCGCTGCTTCGTAATGCCACGGCAACCGACGTATCTAGTATGTAAGTTGCAAGCCGCACGTCGCGATCCAACTCAAATGACCAAAGCAAAGTCCTGCCCCATCGGTTGAATGCCGGTTTACAGATTTTTACTCTTGTGGTCTCATATCGATCTTGCCATGGATTTACTGCACCTCTCACTAAGGAAATCGTTCATTCACACTGTGCAACCCGTATAAATCCGCCTCGCAAAACTTAGGACTTGAATCATCCTCCTCCCTAGGGGCACACACCTCGATGTTTGACCTAGCTTTAATAATGTTTGGCTGATATAAGCCATCACAAGAGAGTAGCCTATCGCGTTACCCTGCATTCGCTGTATAGCGAACCTATGAGCCAAGGATTAGCGGACCCAATAAAAGGTAGGTCTTAGTCCGATCGTGGACTTCGTAATGTGTGACGTTGTACGGTGGCAAATACAGGTTGTATCCATTTTAGACATTGTGAAGACGGTTTGCTTCAAAACCACACTGATATTGTCATATTTTGTGTTGTGTATACTGTCAGCATTTTTGACGGCTAGTCTAAACAGACATGCCTATACATCCTTCAGCCTATCGATTTGACAGTTATACAAAGGCCCCTGTAGAATACGAGGATTTGTGGTGATTGTGTTGCAACTTGGGGCCGTGAAGTCATCTGTTGCTGTGTACCTTACCTGCGGAAATAACCGTCCCTTACTCGGACGCAACTCTATGGTTGCACTGGGAGTCACGCCTTCCCTATCTCGTATGTGTATCAGACCTACAGATACAGTACCCGAAATTATTTGAACAAACAATAGGGCGCGCTCCCTCCTCCGTTCACCGCATATGTTTGAAGCAGGATGCTAAACCGGTAGCTGTTGCTCATCCACGTCCAATTCCTTTGGCCAGTAGATAGGCTGTTTTGTCAGCATTACGGCAGATGATTGTAGATGATCTCATTGAAACCATTAACTGTTCTGAATGGGTCCACCCTATGGTTACAGTCCTCAAGAAGGACGGTACAGTAAGAATATGCAATGACCTGCATTCCCTAAATCGGCAAATCGTGGTAGAAAAGTTTTGCTTCCAACCGCGGATGAACTGATAGTCAAACTAGCCGGCGCCAGATATTTTTCAAAATTGGACCTTAGGAAGGCTTTCTTTCACATGCCTCTAATTAAGGAGTCAAGACCGCTGACCGCATTTCTCACTATGGATGGACTCTTTCAGTACAACGTCTTGCCAATGGGCTTGAGTTCAGACCCAAAAGCTTGGCAAAAGTTTATTGTTCGCTCATTTGCCAATTTACCTGGTCAAATAGTATACATGGACGAAATCTGTGTATTCGGTAGGACTCCAGAAGAACATGATTCACGACTGCATGCCGTGTTACGTCGACTACACGATCTTGCCCTCCGATCAAACCTCGAGAAGTGCAAATTTAATGCTAGTGAGTTCGAGTTCCTGGGCCACATTCTAACAAATGACGGTATAAAGCCGAGTTTTGACAACGCACATACCATCAAACAGGCTCCTTGCCCAAAGAACTACACTGAAATAACGCATTTTCTAGGTATGTGTTCTTGCAACCTACGTTATCTGCAGGATTTCACGAATATTGCTGAGCCACTGCGTGAACTGACAAAGGAGAAAGGTGTATTTGTTTGGAGTCCACCCCAACAAAAGGCATCTGACGATATAAAACACCGCAATGCTTCCACACCAGTCATGGTGATTTTCGACGAGACGTGCCCAACGATTGTCTCTACTGATGCATCAAACATTGGGTTGGGTGCTATACTATCCCAAATTCAAAATGGGCCTGAAAGAGTTATTGCATACGCTTCCAGAAAATTGTCGGCGGCGGAGCTTTCTTACTCTGCCGAGGAAAAGGAATCTCTTGCCTGTGTTTGGGCCAGTGAGAAGTGGATTTTGTTCTTGTTCGGAAGACCCTACACTCTTCCTACAGACCACGCAGCGCTAACTAGTTTACCTACTCGGGGAACAAATGGCATCAGGCCACTTCGGATACATCGCTGGTATACATGATTATTAACATAGGATTTTCAAAATAAATTCCGTCCCGGGCGCGAAAACCAATTAGCTGATGGGCTCTCTCGAGTGCCCCTCAACGAAACTGAAAATAATAAGGACGGTATTGAGAGGTTACTGGTGTCTTCGCTGAGTAATGAACCAATCTCTGCCCTGACTAAGGAAGAACTCCAGAAGGCGACTCAGGAAGATGAGACACTGCCGCGTTCAGGCGTTTGTGCTAAACGGTTGGCCACAAAATAACAAGATCACAGGCGATTTACGTCCGTACTACGTGTTGTGTCACGAACTTTCATTTATAGATGTATGTTTAATGCATGGCGAAAAGTTTGTGGCTCCTCGGAGCTTGATAAAAATGATCATGCTATGTGCTCACGAAAGCCACCCTGGTATCGTTCGTACGAAACACAAGGTTGACGCATGTTTCTGGTGGCCCAAAATGTCACACGAAATAGAAAATCTTGTTCATGACTGCTCTTCATGTCAAAGGGCATACAAGAGTTCAAGGCCGGTTTCATCCCCTATACAACCCATTGACTATCCTATGCGACCGTGGGCCAAGATAGCTATTGACAACATGGGTCCATTTAGCTTAAGGCCTCAGCATCAAAGGAATTGTTTGGTGGCGACCTGCTTTTACAGTAAGTGGCCGGAAGTCCATTTGTGTGGAGAGGTGACTACTGTCAGCATTATTCGATGGCTGAAATATACGTTTTCTCGCTTCGGATTACCAGAGGAGATAGGGACGAACAACGGGCCGCAGTATACAAGCCACGGGTTTAGTTCGTTCCTTCAACTTCACGCTATCCAGCACTCACGTACAACGCCGTATAATCCAGCGGCAAACGGCATGGTAGAGCGGTTCAATTGATCCTTGAAAGAGAGTATCCAAACTATTCGCTTAGCTGGTACAGGTTGGGAGGATGCAGTTCTACAGGCACTATTTTCTTACCGAATCGCACACCACCGAGCCACAGACAAAACGCCAGCTGAACTTATGCTTGGGCGTGCCCTTCGGACAAAGTTGAATGCCGCACTTTCTATTCCTGCAACCAATAATTCCGACGAGTTAGATCGTCGCCATCGATATCAGACCACTTCCCAGAAGTATACTACTCTGTTCCAGCCCGGAACATTCGTGCCCGTAAAGGTAAACGCTGCATCAAAAGGACAGCCCACGTTATCAGATCCGATAAGAATAACGCGTGCATGTGGGCCAGGCACTTACCGGCTGGAGGATGGCCGCACAGTCAACGCGCGGAGATTATTCACAAGAATCAGACGAACGGAGCACATGCCACCAACCTTCACTGACGAAACCACGCAAAGCACGCCTCTCCGCAGGACGAGCCGAGGACAAAGACGACCGAATCGTTATGGTTTAGACGCATCACATGATTAAGCGGAGAGGTAATGTTGTGTATACTGTTAGCATTCTTGACGGCTAGTCTAAACAGACACGTGCACACAACCCCAGACACACACACACAAAGCGTCTAATTCTCTACTTCCCTATGGGTTCATCTTTCTCCTTGCGACACCTTAATGTACTCACCCAGTTAGACATTGATCAGATTACAGCAGTTCGTTTACAAGAGTGACCTTTTAACTTGCTCGTTCATTTTGACCTTTCGTACACAACAGTTTGGTTCCTCTATTTGTTGGACCATGGAGATTTACTCCAGACTCGAACCCCAAGGGAATTTTTCGCTGTCACAATATGTCAGCTGGATCGCCGTTAACACAAACAAATGGTTATCAATACATGTCACTCGCGTTTGCTTACGCATGTGGAAATGCGTATAGATGTGAACCCAGTTCAACAACTATTTCTCAGTAAAGTGGTTTAGTCTGGGTCTTCTCAATACTTATATTAGCTGGAGCGCATCATGTTAACATAAACGGACAGATGGTTGTAAGTACTGACGTTAATATACCACTACATGCTATGCCACACCGACCAAATGGAGGGGTTACATTTAGAGGATACTACTGTTCCGACGTATACATCGCTCGCTAAACGATCCAGGGGTTCATCTATTATACTGGTTATAGTGCCCCCGCACTTAAGCTGGACGATCTAAGTCTAATTGCCCAGTGTGTCAATTGTCGTTGTCTGCATTAGATTTTGTTTGGATTCCAGCCTCTACCATCTTGCAACCATGTTTTTCCGGCAGGGCACCTAATCTAGAAACATCCTGGAAATCTCTGGCACACTCGGCTATTAATAATATATATCACTGCAAGTGCTAGTCGCTGGTTCACCGCTAAACAACCAATTCACTTTTCTAACGCTTATAGGACATAAGACAAACCGGCAATCTGTCAATTGCAACTCAAGTTCGAAGCAGTAAAACCATGCACTCGTTTCGGTCACATTCATCAAGAAATGCTAGTGTTCTGAAACGTGAAATGTCCTAAATATGGGCTGAAGATTCTCACCCTGTAACCACCAACTAGGATAACCCGACTCACTCAATATACACTTATATACACGTAAGTTAGAGGTGGGAAACACCTCAGCTAATGTGCAGCGATACCTGAAAGAAAAAAGGGAATAAAACACAAAAGCAGCAAGCCAGCTGAGCTACTGGTAACCGATGGGCGTCGTTCCGGTAAGCGACCAGCCGGCTGCTAGGCAGCAGCAAAAAATAATTTACTACGCAGAATTATAATATGCTAAATAATGAGATCGTGGTTGGAGCGTGAAGCTAAGAGGGATGGGGTGGGACAAACAAACTCACAGCACGAACGCCACTGAGGTCGGCTCCTAGCCATATCAACAAGTGTATCCAGCTAAAGGTGTTCACCTTCTTTCGGACCCCAACCAGGAAGCCGAGACGATCCAACTGAGGCCAGCTTCAAAGTGTAAGCCTGCATTCCACTCGACCAAGTCATCGCTTGACCACCTCCTCTCTTCTTCTATCCACACCCCTGGCGCGCAAACGACGCACGTCGCGGGGGTCATTGGGCTGGCATGCGTAACACGTGGCCCAGACATAGGAGCCTGGTGAGGGAAACAACGGCGCTGAGCGGTTCGTTTCCTTTTACTGTGCCATAAACAAGGCGTAGGACACGCCAGTTGCTCACGGTGTTCCCACCAGATATGAGCTATATTGCCGGTGGTCAACGGTGGTCAAACGTAACTAGCCTCTTTATGTCAATTGAGCTAAGGGATCAGGTTTCACAGCCGTACAGTAAGGTCGAACGCACCGCTGCGTTGTACACTTTACCCTTCAGGGCGAGAGTGATGTCGCGTCGGCGCGATAAGTGGTGAAGGTTAACAAAAGCGCCTCGAGCTTTTACTTTCCGGTTCGTGATCTCATCTTCAATCCCACGGGCGCTGATACAACCCAGGTAGTTGAATTATGAACAACTTCTAGCCGATCCCTACAAAGGATCAGCGTAGGAGGCGGTCCAGACCAATCTTGGAGGAACGCTTTGCACTTCGATGGTGCAAAGCAAAGCCCAAAACGTCCGACAGCCAATGGTAATCGGTCAAGTGCCGCTTGGCACGTCTGGGAGCTGTCACAGATTAATGCAATTTCTTCAACATACCCCAAGACAAGAAGTCGTTCTTCTGAGCGCAGATCCACAGCTTCAAAGCCATGCCTTGTAAACGCTATTTCCATGCATTCTTCACTAGAGAATTTGAAGAGGAAAGGTGACAGCGGGCCTCCTTTTCCCACACCATTGGAGATATTAAATTGTGACGACAGCTCGCCGTAAGCCCTCATTCTCTCTGAGCTACACGAGTATAATGATCGGATAATATTTACATATTACTCAGGTACATCTTTCCTGAATAGACAGTCCCAAAATGCACGTGTATCCTCCGAGTCGAATGCATCTTTGATATCGAGGTACACGATAACGGTCGGTCGCCAATATATGTGAGGGTGCTCCAACAACTGATGCAAAGTAAAGATGTGGTCAATGCAGCCACGATCTCGACGACACTCGGCTTGCTCTTCACGAATATGGCTTTCAAAAGTGTCAGTCAGTCTGTGAAGTGTTGTAGAGGCAAGCAATTTGGAGGCGATGCATTTTAGACTGATTCCTCTATGGTTGCTGCATTCCGGTCAAGAGCCACCCTTGAAACTTGGGACCATGACGGAGCGGCTCCAGTTCGTTTTGTAAAGTTTCCTGCTCCCACAGTTTCACTAGTAACTAGTATAAATCACCCATAAAAGCAAGTCCCGGGACTTTGAAGTGAGCTGGAGGAAGATCAACTGGTCCTGCGGCCTTATTTACCTTC
>CALYDF020004556.1:0-17031 GCA_944474145.2 Dicrocoelium dendriticum
TGCTTTAGCGGCGTCTGTATCCGGATTTGCTTGTCACTGTGATGTCCATGGGGACAGTCACAGAACGCCTGCGCCTATAGAGGGACCATGGGTGGCTTGCGCTGCACCACCCACAGCTCCAACCACACACCCCATATCCGGTGTAAACCCGAAGGAATAAGACTGAGAGTCATGCGGATGGGAGCCACGTTTCATCAACGGAGCCGGCTCACACTCCTTCAACTAGCAGAACGGAAGCGTTCAAGCCTAATTGGGAATTCATACACACCAGACGTACACGAGGCGGTGGCTGGACTATAGCCCGTTCCACACAGGTTGCGTGGAACCACTCTTTGAGCCTAGCACCGTCACGAGGACGGTACACTCCGTCCCCTCCAGCGACGACCAACTGTCTCCTGGAGCCAGTATGGACGAGGTAGTGGGTAATAGACAGGTAGGCACCTTGTCAACATCCACACCAGGCGCATCCACACAGGGGAGCTCAAGCAACATCTTCTTCTAAAATGCAAGATTATTCATCACGCAGGCGAACGTACCACATACGCCGCCTTATTGGCCTGGATTGGTAAATTGAATGGGAACATACTCATGGTGCTTCTATTCCGCGTACAATTGTGCCTTCTCCGGCACCTGAGAAACCGCCCTTTTGAGTAGTTCACGGAATTCGCATCGATCAAAGTTGCCTTGGATTCGCAACACCTAATGCATTTTACAGTCCTGTAGTTGTATTTGCCTGATGTGATCTGCCGAAAAGAGATCTCTTTGCAACACTGTGTTTTAATCAACATGAGTTTGTCATAAACTCACCTTCCTCATGTTCTGGTAATATTATTTTCGGTTTGCTCGAATGTCGTTCTACTGCACCAAGTTAACCGTACAAAAGCGGTATGAAGGCCCTCGTGGAATTTATTCGGTATACATATATACATAGATTGGCGTCATCTTTGTCCAATGGCAGTTCGAATGCAACATATGTACATATGTACCCACCAGCTAAGCCACATGTCGTCTGCAATTTGCAATAAGCCGCAACCCTGTACCTTATCCAGGAATGCTCCAGTGAATGACCATATGAGAAATGTAAGTGTGCTGGTACGTGCTTCACTTTTAGTCTGACGTACCTTGTCTACCGCGCTCCTTGCTCAACTTCTTGCTCGTATGTTACTTCTGGTATTGGTCTACCGCAACACAGTGCCACCCATGTTTACACGAGAGTGGTGATGCTCTAATCCATTACTTTTCGGAGTAACTATGCTTGCCCATGTTTCCGTATATTACAACCCACTCCGCATATAGAATAACCGGTACTCAGGTATCACGACTGCCCGCCACAACGTTCCCATGCCCCTGGTTAGTCCGCGCTGTCTACTTCCCACGCTATCCTATTACTTCTTGACGACCCGCCAGTTTAATTCAGGGCCACCCTTTGCTTATAGCTTTGTGGTGCATCCCTACAAGTCAGTAATGCATACTCGTATGCTTGCGTGCGCAGCATCACTTGGCCGCTTGTTCAGGGGGTGGGTCCGCAATCGTGGATCACTTTCTCTACCGGTCTATTACACGTCCTGTTCTTAAGCATTATCCTTCTATGGCGTGGCCGAAAACAATGCAGTGTTTTTCAGTATCGCCGCTTTGCGGGTTATGTGCACTTAGAATAAATAAATAAATAAATAAATAAATAAATACTTTATTCTCGACTATGCGAGGCACGCCCATGGAGGCATGATCAGATATGTACAACTGTACAAATATTTTATGGCAACCGTGACAGCAATAGTAGAAAATTAGTGGTATGTTCGTGGTAAAATAAATAAATAGATAGTTTATTCTCAGCTTCATAGAGACGCACCAACTTAAGCATGATCAAGGTTTAAAACTGTTGTGTATCACGACGATACTCCGGTTTCAATTGTGTATAGTTGAAACGGTGTCAAGAGGAGTTGATATGTGAATCTAGTCGACTTGCCAGTATGTAGTTGCGGGCTGTGACTTTATTCAGTGGCGAGTCACATCCGCCACGTCGCAGTGTTGTTAAACAGACATATGTGGCTTTTTATAGGGAGAACGCTTGCCAGGCGAAAACCCACCACGTCCTGCAACACTGCCGTAAAGCGTTTTGAACATTAATGTTGAACTGGCAAAGCCGCTTGACGACTGGTTTCACATTCGGTTTTTCGCGGGGTAATGGCTTCTAATTTCCTCTGTTAGTTGGACGGGTATTTTGCTCTGGGTCACCATGATTTTTTGAGGTCGCTGGAGGAGAGGGACATCGCGATTTTTCTTCTTGTTGTATGTCCAGGTGAGCAAAAGTTTCAATTTTTCCGCTGTTCAGATTTTTCAGATGTATAATGTATGGGAGTATGAGGATGTGTCCAGTTCTCCATACTGGACAAGGGTTATGATGATTGTAGGTTGGTCCTTGCGGAGTTTTACTATCCTCCATGTCAGTCCTTGTGGGTTGTTCCGTCCGTCTTGGGCAAAATTGTTCCTCAGTCCAATCCCAGATCTCCAAGATGTCCCGGACCTCAGAGAAAAGGGAAAGTGGGAGACAACCGAGAGAAGACCGCAAGAACAGGCATGGAATTGAATATTGTTAGTGTCTTGTGTTATAACATTTGGGCTGGAGACAAAAGCATGTACACTGTGCAACAATAATTATGCTGAAAATGTCTTTTGAGTATCCTATAGAATCATTAGCCGTATAGGTGGATTGCTATCGCCTGCGTAGGGACAAGAGCGTTGCACCAGTAAGTAAGGTACGAGTATCCATTTGATATGAGTCGATAGTTGCGTGGGGATAGAGCAAAGAGAGTTAGAATGTTGGTAGTGATTGTCAGGTGCATGAACAGCACGTAGTTAGTGTAATCCGAGAGAGGGGCATAATAAGCGAAAATAAATAGGTTGCTGCGAGAGAGTCTTAAAGCTCAATTGGTGGCAGGGCAGCGGAGGGACTGGATGCAGATATTCTAGAGGAGTAGAGGTTATTCAGATACGGGGTGGCTCCTAACAAGCACTGGATCATCGCATATGCATGGGGCCGATGGCCATTAGCTACTTCTGAAGAGAAATGCCGAATTTATGACGACCGACAGATGTTGGCGCTAGGAGTGACTCAGTCGCCAGATGCAGCTATTCCAATCGGACGCTTTGTCACTAGTGTATGCCTATAGGGTCGATGAGTGTATCTATGGGCCAGTGAAGGTAAGTGATAGGTCAACAGATCAGCTAAGCTGTGACGCAAACAATCCAAGAGAATGAACATTGTAAGAGTGAGCGAGCTCCGGATATCCGCGGAGTTAAGTGGAAGCTATGGCGACTAGCACTACTCAGAGGACAATGGTCGGATATGGTTCCAATATCCGTTCTTATACCGAAGAACACAGTCCCAGTAATACATACGTCATGCTTTGCTGTGGACGTTGTTAGTCATGCGCAACGCTTCCAATTCCTCCCATCCGGCATCCTCATCGTGAAACTAATAAGTGCACGCCTGGTATCTTTGGAAGGTTATCAGTTGTGATGCAAGCGGTTCATTTTCGCCCAAAGAACTCACCACACGCCGTTTATGCTTGTAGTACTACGCCAGGTAATGCTATATGGACCATTACCTCCGTTAAACGATAAGCGCACATCAGCCTAAAAATTATTCCGCATCACATTATGCAGTGTTTTTCCATTGTGACACCTTGAGAGGATTTCTGCATACAAAATATAAATGTTAACTTACCTACTCATCAGCTTTGGAATTGGTTCAATGTAGGTTGCCCATTCGAAGGCAGTATGCATGGCTACATTGCAGTTGGCTAGTGCGTGTGGCAACCACTTTGCAGGGAGCTTGCTGTCATGCCTTACGATGATTACCAGTGCCGACGTTCAACAGAAGCAAGATGCATCCATACCTAGGACATGCCCGCATATACCAATCTACGGATACGTTACCACATTTCCGAATATATGTCACAATTGCAAACATCAGTATACATTCAATGAATAAAAAGTACGTCTAAATATATGTAGGTGCTAACATAGTTTTATGTTTGTTTAGTGGACTTTTGTTTAAAGACGTACTTTTATATATGTGGTGTATTTTAATGATTTTGCTCATTTATATTACTATATGCAGGTATGTTATATATATACACCTGTACTTAAGTCGGACGATATACGCATATCCATACTACCTAGAATATGCGGCATAAATTTTTTGCCTGCAGTTTCACGTTAGTAGGTATACCTTCTATGCATTATATACCAGGCTATTTTTATTTATCATTCCGTTTGCACCGCCTTTGCGCAATATGCCTACTGAATGGCCGGCATATTGTTAAATCGAAATAAATTATGCGGAACTAAGTTGCTGCTGATTTGACACAGTGCACAACTGTACACTGCTTATGAGTGCACAATAAGCTTATCACTTTGCAGCTGTTAATTTATCCCGATCATTATCTAGTTCAGTCTATTACTCAAACGGATTTTACAAGTTCATCCAGTTATTTGCATATTTAAAAAGCATATGGTTTCTCGATATCATCAACCAGTTAACCTGCAGCATTCAACCAGTTTGGTTTCACAATTCTTTATAAGTGCATCGGTTTTACCTTGCTGTATCCTTGGTTTCTCCGTTAAAGGTAATGAAATTTCATTCGCATTCAACGCCATTGATCAATTATGACACACAATTCCAGGTAAGACTGAAGTATACTTTTCCCACAACGATTCAACACATTTTCATTCATAGGATACTTACAGCAGGCTGACGTTTATTGGACGACGAAGTTACTTCACTGTTTACCAACCCCATGAAATATCGATATTTCGCTGCAGGGGCAGTTTGATTGCAATATGAGAAAATTGTGTTGCTTTAGGACGTTCCGTGGTACAAATGGTACATAGTAACGAAGTTACCTAGCGACGTTGCCAAGGAGGATGAATGTGCACGTAGCTGGAAGGGGAAGGGAATAGGTTTGCTTATGGATTATGAGAACAGAGAGATGGTTACCGGTAAATAAATAAATATTTTATTCTCTACTACGCAAGACACGCCCATGGAGGCATGATCAGATATGTACAACTGTACAAACATTTTATGGCAACCGTAACAGTGAGAGTAGAAAATCGTTCATATGTCCATGATTGGAACAGTACAATAAATAAATAGGGTATTCTCAGTTTCATAGACACACTAACTCCGGCATGATCAAGGTTTGAAAACAGATGTGCATCACGACGATGAATCGGGTTCAAACGTGTGTAGTTGAAACGGTGTCGGGAAGAGTTGATATGTGAGACTAGTCGACTTGCCAGTAGGTAGTTGTGGGCAGTGACTTTATTCAGTGGCGAGTCACATCCGCCACGTCGCAGTGTTGTTAAACAGACATTTGTGGCTTTTTATAGGGAGAACGCTTGCCAGGCAAAAACCCACCACGTCCTGCAACACTGCCGTAAAGTAGTTTGAACATTAATGTTGAACTGGCAAAGCCGCTTGACGACTGGTTTTACCTTCGGTTTTTCGCAGAGTAATGGCTTCTAATTTCCTCTGTTAGTTCGACAGGTAATTTGTTTAGGGTCACCATAAGTTTTGAGGTCGGTGGAGGAGAGGAACATCGCGATTATTCTTCTTGTTGTATGTCCAGGTGAGCAAAAGTTCAACCTTTCCGCTGTCCAGATATTTCAGGTGCATAATGTTTGGGCGTATGAGGATATGTCCAGTTCTCCATACTGAACAAGGGTTATGGTTATTGCAGTTCGGTCCTTTCGGAGTTCTACCATGTTCCATGTAAGTCCTTGTGGGTTGTTACGTCCGTCTTGGGCCAAAACTGTTCCTCAGTCCAAACCCAGATCTCCATGAAGTCCCGGACCTCAGAAAAGGGAAAGTGAGAGACAACCGAGAGAAGACCGCAAGAACGGGCATGGAGTTGAACAGTGTTAATGCCTTGTGTTACAACGTTTGGGCTTGAGACAAAAGCATGTACACTGTGCAACAATAATTATGCTGGAAATGCCTTTTGAATATCCTATAGAATCATTAGCCGCATGGGTGGATTGCTAACGCCTGCGTAGAGACAAGGGAGTTGTATCAGTACGTAAAGTACGAAGTATCGGTTTAGTATGAGCCAGTAATGGCGTGGGGAGAGAGCAAAGAGAGTTAGAATATTGGTAGTGATTGTCAGGTGCATGAACAGCACGTAGCTAGCGTAATCCGAGAGGGAGCGCAGAATAAGTGAAAATACATAGGTTGCCGCGAGAGAGACCTAAAGATCAGTTGGTGGAAGGGCAGCGGAAAGATTGGATGCAGATATTCTAAAGGAATAAAGGTTATTGAGATAGGAGTGGCTCCTAACAAGCACTGGATCATCGCATATGCATGGGGCCAATGGCCACTAGCTACTTCTGAACAGCGATGCCGAATTTACGACGACCGACAGATGGTGGCGCTAGGAGAGACGCAGTGCTCAGATGTAGCCATTCCAATCAGACGCTTGGTCACTAGTGTATGCCTATAGGGTCGCTGAGTTTACCAACAAGCCGGTGAAGGTAAGTGATAGGTCAACAGACCGGCTGAGCTGCGACGCAAACAATCCGAGAGAATGAACATTGTAAGAATGGAGCGAGCTAGGGATATCCGCAAAGTTAATTGGAAGCTATGGCGACTAGCTGCTGCTAACCAGAGATAGAAACTCTAGAAAAGAATGTATCAGTGGCTGGTGTAGCCATATCATTAAGGCTTTTGATCACTACTGGATACCTGCAGTTTCGTTAAAGAAATCAACATGCGAGCTAAGCTTAGAGAGTCAGACGTCAGAGGAGAATGTAGGCCGTTGATTCAGGGAGTGGCACCTTGCAAGCTACATGGAGCCACCAATGACTGGCTACTGGCAAGAGGAGGTGACGCGAGTAAGTTGAACGACGGATAACGGCGTGCCAGGAGAAAGATGAATGGTCAGCTATATAGTTCGGATTAAGCATTCAGTTACTAGTTGATCCTACAGTGGCACATAATAGGTCAACAAACCATCTGAGGTGTGACGCAAACAATCCGAGAGCATGAGCATTGTAAGAATGGAGCGAGCTCCGGATATCCGCAGTTAATTGGAAGCTATGGAGACAAGCTGCTGCTAAGCAGAGATAGAAACTCTAGAAAAGAATGTATCAGTGACTGGTGTAGCCATGTCATTAAGACGTTTGATCACTACTGGATACCTACAGTTTCAATGAAGAAATCAACATGCGAGCGAGGCTTAGAGAGTCAGACGGCAGAAGAAAATGAAGGTTGGAGGGTCAGGGATAATTGTTTTATTATTTCGGTGGCCATACTTGTTTTCTGCTACTGCTATGGTTGTTATTGATAGTGTGCTGTTCAGGTCTTTTGTTATTCGGAAGTATGAAAGTGTTGAAAATGTTGAGGAGCAATTGGGACGTTTTCAGATTGAAACGGCGACTTGTTTTTCCCAAGTTTCCTCCATGTCTGTGCGACGTACTAGCGTGGAAAACAGAAGCAGTTGCCAGATGCGGAGGACTACGGTTACATCCTGTACCGTTGCGTAAATTGGCAACGTTCTGGATCGCGTGGCAAGCGGTGAGTTAATATTTATGCAACGCGTAAACTAACGCATGTAGATACAAATCCTGTAAATGCAAGGCGCGATTACCGGTGGTTGTGAAGGAAGGTAATTATGTCGTTGGAAGTTACTTCATAATCCATAGTCATGATTTCTACTTGGGTAATCCCGGACTATATGTACGCAACCGTCGGCTGTCATAGCGGCAGGAGAAGGAAGTGCTGGGTTTGATGGACAGTTTTCATAGCACGCCGGATTTGAGATGCTTCTTCTTTCAGGAGCAGGGCAGACGTGTAACCCGTATGGACCTGAGTACTTTGCGCACTCGTCATCGAAATAGGATGTCATGTGAAGTGTCTGAGGTGGCAAAGATGTTGGAAGGTCACGGTGTTTGTCGATTGATGTCTGAGGGTAGCCAGAGTAGGTATGTCTTCTTCTCTCCGTCTGTAGTCCATGGCATGGTTAGGCGTTATGTTGAGGTTTGGTTGTGCGATGTGACACACCAGTAAAATTATGGTGGGTATACTTCGTGGCATTGCATGTTGGTGGGCGTCACAAGCCTAGGGATTGCTTTCTTACACACCCTTTTACCTGATGAGACGTCCTATAGCTATAGGCAAGCTTTGCAGGCGATGCGGGAGATGGTGGCTAGCAGCATACGTTGCCGCACGGTGGTGATGGATAAATGTGCTGCTCAGTTGCGGGCGTTTCGACGTTTGTATCCCAACGCGAAGATAGTGTTTTGCCGGTACCATGTTAAAGTGAACAGGGCTAGAGGTTGTAGTCGCATACTGGAATATCAGATGCTCGCGGCATGCAGTTACGCGCGTGGCTTCAAACCTGATATCTACCCATGACGCGTCGGTATTTGAAAGAATATTGAACGCGGGGCGACGTGGCAATCCGGAATGCTACCGGTATTTGTGCGCAACGTGGCTCCAACACTCAGACACCTGGGCGGCTCGCAGACAAAGGGGTGCTTTGCTCTTTGGATGCCATACGACAAACATGGTAGAAAATGAGAACAAGCATCTTAAGGAGTATTTGTCGGAGAGGTCATCCTTGCTCACACTGTTCGCCTGCGTGGTTGACCGGGTAGGCAGTATCGTACACGAAAGAAACGGCATAATAGCTAGGCGTTGCATGGGCGCAGTTTCTATTCCATCGGAGGTGTCCTCAGTGGCTTCGGTTTTCGCACAGCTCGACGATTTCGCAGGGAGTGTCTTCATATCCCATTTTCGGGCATCTACGGTGCTGGGGTGTCTGGCTGATGGGTCTTATTGCTTAGTTACCTGTCCTCGTTCGAAAGTGCTTCGGGTATACATAACACGCGGCAGTGAATGCGGATGCCAGTTCAGTCGGCAGTGGCGGTTCCCATGTGCTCATATCTGTTATGTGGCGGCGCTTCACGGACAGTCCACCGAGGATATACTACATGGATGTCTTTGGATTGCACCCCGGCAACCCCCCGCAGGCACCTCAGACTGTGTTCCGGGGGATGACGGTGTGCAGATTCTAGGTCGTCAGGTAGCGGGTAGCAATGCGGTTGTAAGCCAAACCATAAAACTTCGCAAGACACAATAGGCTTTGTCAAGTATCGGCACGCAATTGTGCAGCTACGGATCGTATAACTTCTCTGCGGCGTGGACCTTCCTGAAAATGGTTGCGTTGCTGATGTCCAAGGAAGGCAGTTTTCAGTTGTATGGTCGAGTGTAAGTGTCCTGTTCCCCTTCCGCTAGATACGAAGGCTAACGTCCGGATGCTATGTGGCTTACGGACACCGGGAACGTCGCATGATGACACAGCGGTCGCGGTAGTGACGACGTCGGAGGCGATGTGTCGCACCCCGTGCAAGCAACTGAGGTGAATGACGTGGGCATATAATAGGGCATAAGCTGTTGCGGGATGCTACAATATATATATATATATATATATATATACACGTATAACCATATATACGTATATATATATAGGTGTGTATCTTTGTATGTGGTTTCATGTACCGTAACGAAATGTACATACGTAGGTATACGTGCTTATATACATATATATGTTCATGTATGCATGGGTATACGTATATATATGCCATATATAAACACTGGTATATATATGTATACATATATATATATGTACATATATATACATATTTATATACATAAATATATATGGTTGGCGGCATCCGGTTTCGGCTATTGCCTGGCACTGTGGCAAGCCACAGGACGCCTGCGCCTACAGAGAGACCATGGATGGCTTGCGCTGCACCACCCACAGCTTCAAGCACACACCCCATATCCAGTGTAAACCCGAAGGAATAAGACCGGGAGGCATGCGGATGGGAACCACGTTTCATCCACGGAGCCGGCCCACACTCCTTCACAGGCAAACACAAGCACGCTGTATTTGGGGAATCAAGCGCACACAAGGCGCGTGGCTGGACCGTAGTCCACTCCACACTGAGTGCCTGGAACCACTTTTGATCCTAAAACGGCCACAAGCACTTGCACCCCGTCCCCTCCAGCAACGACCAACTGGCTCCTGGAGCCAGTATGGACAAGGTAGTGGGTAATAGACAGGTAGGCACCTTGTCAACATGCACATCAAGCGCAGCCACACACGGGGATATCAAACAACAGCTAATCCCTTGAGAGAGAGACAAAGAAAAAGAGAATAACTCGAATAATGCATAAGGAAACGGTGACATAAACCTTACGTAAATTAGCATACGTAATAAGTTGTGTACAAACGAATCCTAGATAAGTTTAAGAGGTTAGAAAGTATACTCTAAGGAATGCCACGAACACAAAAATGTTATGGAAATCGAATACAATTGGCTGAAGCGATGTGTGCAAGTTAATGGAATAGAGTACAGGTAGATATTTATATGAGAAAGAAAAGCATTAAGGTAAAACTGTAAACCCACCACCTGAAATAAAGAGACTTAGCATGCAAGCACGCGGTTAGTAAATCGAATTCAGCGTGCCTACAAACGCTGCGCCGGTGCTGCCTACGTTCACTGCAGGACCCGTCGTCGCTTCGCCAATGGTCCGAGTGACCTCTCTCATGGCTCGCTAGGCCTGCCTGACTAAGGCACTCGCGACCGCATGTTCTACAGCACCATGCGCTCGATGTCGATGGAGTACAATTCATCGGTGCTTGCCGCTTCCGCACTTGCCGCTTCTTCTCTGCATGCATGAGGGCTTCTCCCGCACTTCAGCAACTGCCTTCGTGATTAGATCGCGCCATGCACCACGATCAACCGCCTTCGATTCCCATGATCTGCAATCAAGATTAGAACGTGTGAGGCTCACTTTAATCATGTCCTGGTAACGTAACTTTGGGTTTCCCAGCATGCCGCTTCCCTATACTCAGCTGACCGTATAAAAGTTGTTTCGGTATCCGCGTCGAATCCATACGGCTCACATGACCGAGCCATCTCAGGTGTCTCAGTAAAAGTATGCAGTCCACTGCATACATCCCACTTCGGCGCAACACTTCCGTGTCTGCAACTCTGGCGCCCCAGCCGATCCGCAAAATTCGTCGCAGACACTGCTGATGGAACCGCTCGAGATATCGCACATCCCGACGGTACATCGTCCACGTTTCACTGCCGTATAGAAGAACGGACAGTACCATGGATTTGTACACCATCAGCTTCGTGCCAATGCTAAGCTGATGGTTGTTCCACACTCGGTACTCAAGCTTCCCGAATGCCGCTGCCGCCTTCGACACGCGATTACGCAACTCAAAGTGTAGCTGCTGATCAGTCGACATCACACTCCCAAGGTAGCAGAAGCGGGAGGTGGTTTCCAATACTTCAGCACCAATGCTGATTCGCGGCAATATTGAAGATTGCACCTCCGGTGAAGGCTGAAAGAGACAGACAGTTTTGCTTGTGTTGATGGTGAGCCCGAATTTGGCCGCTGTCGAAGCCAGAGCACTAGTCATGTGCTGCAACTCATCCGCGCTGTGTGAAAACAACGCACAGTCGTCAGCAAACAGCAACATACGGATAGTTGTCTCACAGACTAGAGTTCTCGCACCGAAACGACGGATGTTCAGCAACCCACCATCAATACGGTGCTCCACACGAACACCGTAAGCACAAGCCGCATCAAAAGCACAAGACAACATTGCATGAAGATATATATTAAACAGGGCAGGAGCTAAGACACAGCCTTGCTTCACACCAGAGACAACTGTAAAGTCATCAGAGGTCTCTCCACTCAGCTGCACCCTCGCTCGCATACCACTGTGCAGACATTCAATTAAACTTACAAACTTACGCGGGCAACCAAACTTACCCAACACCAGCCACAGTGCCTCGCGGTTCACCGTATCAAATGCCTTGGTGAAATCAACAAAAAGCGAGTACAAAGGCTGGTGTCGTTCTCTGCACTTCTCTTGCAACTGACGAGCCGCAAACACCATATCTATAGTGCTGCGACCCGAACGGAATCCACATTGCTCTTCCGCCACGTTAGGTTCCACAATCTGACTCACGAGGCGATTGAGCAGGATTCGGGCAATCACCTTGCCCACACAACTCAGCAAGTTGATGCCACGATAATTCGTGCAACATTGCTTGCTACCTTTGCCCTTGTACAGTGGTAGCACAAGGGCATCCTTCAGCTCAGAAGGCACTTCCTCCTCAATCCACACGCGTTGCACCAAGTGGTGCAGCGCAGTCAACAACGCGGGTCCACGTGTTTCAATACTTCAGGCGGGATCCCGTCACCTCCGGCACATTTGCCGTTTCGCAGCTGAGCAAGTGCTCTCTGCGTCTCATCCAGTCTCGGCGTATCCGCCAGATCCGCCTTCACATCGTGCTGCTTCAGGCCATTCAATGTAGGCCAGTCGATCTCTGAACGGTTGTTCAAGAGCCAGTCGAAGTGTTTCCGCCAGATCTGCATTATGTCTGCAGTCTGGGTGCAGGTAGCGCCTGAACTACCATCGATCAGCGTCCTCAGCGGCTCCAATCTCGGTCCATACACCGCCTTCAAGGAGTCAAAGAATTCCTTGTGTTGACGGCGTTCGGCGTAGCATTCCATCTGCTTCGCCTTCTCCGTCCACCATGCATTTTTAATGCAACGGAGCTCTCGGGTCAGTCGCCGTCGAAGTTTGCGGAACTGAGCCTTCATCCAAAAGTCAATTGGCTCTGCGACATATGCAGCAAATGCTGTTTTCTTCTCCGACAACAATACGCCAATCGTCGCATTGTTGTCATCAAACCAATCAGGCCGCTTTAGAGTTTGAGTGCATGATGGTCTCCTCGGCAGCAGCTGTCACCTGGTCGCGAATGTGGAGCCACAGGTCGCCCACTGTGGCTATGCAGTCCACATCACCACACAGGCGTGCAGCCATCGCTATCTCCAGCTCAGTAGGTTTCGCCACAGTGCCGAGGGAGAGAATGTTTAATTTACGCCGATTCACGGCGGGAGTGCAATATATAGGCTTACGAAAATATATGTACAGTTTGGCCCGAACCAATTTGTGATCAGTGCCGCACTCAGCTCCACGCAGTACACTTGTCATGCGCACTTCACTCATATCACGCTGACGTACGATGACATAGTCCAGCAGGTGAGCGTGACCACTCCGTGGATGCGTCCATATTGCTATATCACTCGCACTCAGTGCAAACTGACTGTTCGTGATCGTCAGGCCGTGAGTGGCACACAGTGAGAGCAGCCTGCCACCGTTCGCATTCGCTGAACCAATGCCATGCGCACCGATAACATCTGTCCACGCTGATGCATCACGCCAAACGCGCGCGTTGAAATCACCCAGCAGAAATAGTCGGTCGCTCCTCGGCACAGACCGTATCACGGAAGATAGCTCAGTGTAGAACTGACCACGTGTGTCATCAGGATAACACATGGTCGGAACGTACGTGCTTATAAAAGTAGCAAACTTACATCTTCCGAGTCGCAGGCGAACAGTCATCAGCCGCGCGCTGATGCCCGTTGGTTCACCCACCAGCTGGCCATTCAGGCGGTCGGATATTGCAAATTCGACCCCAGGGTTCTTTGGGGGGCGGTAGGCGTCGGGGAGGGCGCGGGATGCGAGTTTCACCAATGTTGTGTTCAGACTCGCTCTCCTCACTAACTTGCTCGCTATACCATAACTACAAAACGCCCACTACATTCCTCTCCTACTAATCTCTCGGCTTCATTGTAACCCTGCATGCGAAGCCCGGTTATCCACCCCCACAACTTCCTTTTCTCCTGTCAATCTAGAACCTTCCTAGCGCCGCCAGCAGCTGCATCGCGCGCTAGCCCGCAGACGATCCGCGCCACAGACAATCCTATGCCAATCCATCCCATTGTGCAGTTGCTCCAACTCCCCCACTCGCAATATAATTATACCTTTGTGTTATGTACATTAATTGCTGTGTTGATTCCGCCCGTCCCTTCTTCGTTCCCCTAACCCAGCCCTTTATTTACCCTCTCTCGCTCTTCCGCCGTCTACGCTAGCGAATTGATTTTAAAATCACTCTCGCAGTAAGTACCCAGTATGTGATATACCTTCACACAATCATTGAAGTATGACCGCAAGTAATCGCTAAATTCTAGCATATCCTCAATTCGCCACTTGCCCGTGCTCTATTACTTTTTATGCTCGCTCCTGACGACCATTTCGTCCTCAGGGAGGCCATTCTATTTGTACGATTGTCATTGCTAATTCTGTTGGGTTCACTATCGCCTCACGCTGGATAGGATTTAACCAAGACGGCGGAGTTTGTTTGTATGTTGAAATAATCACGTGGCGGGTGTCCCGGGCTAGTGGAGCGATTGTTCTTCTGCCACACGCGGCGTGTCGATTATCACCGTCGGTGGCGTGGGGTCGTTGGGCTTCTTTCGGGCAGGGGTTTTTAAGAAAGGTAAAGTCTGCCGGACGGTTACTTCGTCTTTATCCTACTTGAAATGGAGCCCGTAGACTTCCGCTGTCCATTAGGGCTGACAGAATCCATCTCAATAACACCGGAGCACTTTGGGCCTCCCCATTCCAATAGCCTGACCACAACGCAGTGGGTGGTTTTGGAGGGGTTTGCTTTTGAAGGGAACTCCCGCACCCCGGAGCTCTCTTTCGGCCTAAAATAGCCTGACCCACAAGGCAGATGGACCGTGGAGCGCAGAATCCAGCTCGGGGGAATGTGATTGCAGAGGACAGATTAGGGCTAGACATTACCCCTCTCTCCATTCTTCTTTTATTGCTCTGCTTTGCTGGACGGCCGTCACATGCAACAAGCCTTCCTAAAAAAACAACGCAAAAAAAAGAAAAACAAGCCTTTGACTATCCCCGTTCCAACATTGGCCCTTCTGAGAATCTTTCATTGAGAACACAGTATATCATGTTTTGCATTATTCGCACTCTATCGCACCGCGTTTATACACCATTTAATATATTCACATCTGTTTCTATAACATGCGTCACTACTACAATTAGAAAGTTTGGACTCAATAAAATTTATTAATAAACTCGCTAGACCTCGACGCGTCTCACACACCTCCGCATCGGCAGAACGACGGCCAGCTGGGGTTGGCTCACCCGAATTGACCAGGCGGGCTTCCTGCCTACCTCTCTTACTGAAGTGACGGCCTGCCTTGGCTCTCTTTGTGTGCGGGTCGAAGAAGTTGGCTCATGTTGGAGAAAGTTTTGTTGCAAATGTTTGTTGTGGTTTGAGGGCTCTGGAGCATTGGATGACAGACATTTTTCACTTTTTAAGGGGGATGGGGGGTTTATTATAATTTTTTTTTTTGTTTTTTTTTTTTTTTTTTTTTGTTTTTTTGTTGTTTTGTATTGGTTTTTTTTTATTTTTTGTTTTTTTTTTTTTTTTTTGTTTTATTTTTAGATTGGTTTGTTTTTGTGTTTTTCTTCCGTTTTTTCTCTTCTTCTTTTTTGTATTCTGTTTGTAATTGGTATGTTTTGCTTTTTTTTGTTTTTTTTTTTTTTACGTTTGTTTTTTTTTTTTTTTTTTTTTTTTTTTTATCTTATTATTTTTTTATGGTTTTGTTTTTAACATTTTTTATTAATTAAACACCCGGACGGTTGTCATCCCTCCCACCGTCAGAATCTCCTCAGACAGGAGACAAGAAGACCTTTTTGGCGTCCTCGGACATCGTAGTTGCGCGTTTTGTTGACGCGACGCCGCTCAAGCATTGATAGCATTGAGATGAGGGGAATATTGAGCATTGGAATTTAACCCGCTATAACCTTGTTGTCTCCCATGGCTATGGTATTTACGGGGAAGGGAAGTGGGGCCGATTCTTCGCAGCACACAACTTCCTAACCTCCGGAAGGAGAGAGAGGTTTATAGAGGGAGAGGAATGGATCTAGGATAGGGATGGAACTAGGATGCTAATGCCCAGGGCGCCCTATCCTGCAGGAGGAGAATGCTCATCGCAGAAGTTCGACTAGTATCGGGGGGCCCTCAGCCCAAAGCCCCTTCGATTAACCATGATACACCCCGAAAGGAGCCGGCTGGTGGTCTTAGCACTATGGGTCAGTTAACTGGACTCATGCGGCCGACGATTTGGTGGATTGTGTCCTGGGGATCTTAGCAGCTGAGCGGAAGGGCGACGACGACGACGGAAACCTAACTCCCTCCCCAGCGGGCGGTGCGTCGCCAGTGGAAGGCGACCAAACCCAACCACAAGGACATGAAAGACAGAAAAGACCCAAATACCCCACCAAGACATGAGGTGAGACTGTTGGGCGCAATAAGTTTTTCGTTTTTCGAAGTAGTTGTCTTGCAGCAGCCATTTAAGCTACAGCACCGGTGAGCAGGTGATAGCTAGTCACAGCACAAAAATTAGTCTAGCACAGCCAGTTAGCGAGCTTAGTTTAGCAGCTACGGATGGGCAGGCAGAGCAGCAATGTTAGCACCAGGCATAGAGAGCTAGCCAGCCCTGAAGCAGCCGTCGTGGGAGTAGTGGTAGCACATCTATTTTTAGGTATATTGTGGGTTATAGGTTAGTAGTATATATTGTCTCCTATTAATATGTTTGTAATATATTGTTGTATTATATTTAGGTAATAGCCGAGTGGGTGCCCAGCCACAGCGCAACGCAGAAAAGTAGCCCTATAAGCAGCTCGTAAGCGTGCGAGTAGACTATGTATTTACGCCGTACGCAAAACATAAGATAAATAATTCTTAAAACACCACATAAAAGTGAAGCCAGCTGACTAACCGTGGCGTTGTAGGTGGATTAGACCCATCTCGTATGCTGGGCTGGACAGGCAGGATCTCCGCGGAGGATAGATAGGATCGGAATAAAATCTAGTCTATGCCACTCCACCTCCAGCATTCCGCGAACCACACGCACCATTGGGCTCTCCTGCTACACACACATGGCGTTGGCGGCCATCCGTGTTTTATCCGGGGTTTGGTTTTTTTCGGATTTGCCTCTTGGTTCAATTGTGGCAAGCCACCCAGGGAACCGCCTGCCTGCGGCCCCCCGCCGTCTGG
>CALYDF020004557.1:0-16984 GCA_944474145.2 Dicrocoelium dendriticum
ACTGCATAGTTGTACGTGCCAATTAGCTGTTGCATTTCGCGCGACAAGGCAGAGGGCATGCTATCTCCTAGTTGCTGATCACTAAGTAGTCGCTGCAGATGGACCCTGAAGGAAGGCTTGGTTCGCTGAATAATTGCCTTTTTACCCATGGATAAACAAGAGTCTCTATAATTTTGCACTGGTGGTACCAGATTTCGTTCTAGTTTTTCGTCTCTTGTATAGGTACACAAAGAAGAGACAGGATTTTTACAAACATCCAATTTCTCGTCATTTCTTATGGAATTACCTTGGATTTACAGTCTAGACTACGTATACTTCAGTGAGTTTACCGGTGTAAATCCAATTTTGCCAACAACTTCTTTTATTTCGTAGTTTCACCAAGACCATCCTACGTGACTTTTTAAGCATTTGCACTTGTTACCCGTACAAAACCATTGTTCTATTGTATTTCAAAACAAGAGGGGGACAAAATCTCATGTCTATCACCTACGAGGATATAGTATGAGGAAGGCTGATTATTCATGGCGAGATTAGAAGAAATCCTACGCATGTAAAAATGCATTTTAGGTGCAAAAACCAAAACAAAGGATCATTCTCCCAAAAAGGTGGAGGGGCTAACCCCTGGTAGCACAAGTCCAGGTCCTGTCCAGTTTGCATCCTAAACGTTCCTATGAGAGCATTAGGCTAAACTGGACAGGAAGTATTGCCGTGAGACGGCTAAAAATGTTTTCTGTCCAGTTTACGTTGGACCAATAAAGATGATGCTAGCGTTGACCAGTAGAAATTCACCACTATGCGTGACAATCCGGTTGGTCCAGATCCCGTCATTGCCTCCCATGGGTATCCGAATACGGACACCACACTAGAACGCATTATGCGCCTAACGAATATATGGACTGCTCGGACCTAGCATTCACCCGGTACCAGTTGCGGTAGTTGCTGGACTTGGGAACCCACGTAGGCGGCGACTTAAAGCTGTTGGTCAGAAAAGGAAACGGCTCTTACCGCGCACCTGACACCACAAGGCGAAGGAAAATTAAAACCGAGGTATAGGAATGCTATATATACATGAAGGGGTGCAGTACAAAGAACGTTAGTAACAGAAAGCGGCATATTGTTAATCCGCTTCCGCGAGTGTCAACGTAGGAGGCTAAAGATGTGCCTAAGGAAGCGGGGGACTCACCTCATTTGCACTGCATACTTTAGGTTGCTGAACCGGCGGTCTTTTGTGCCGTGCAGAATGCAAGCACGTTTTGATGTGCCATGTAATGTCAGCATCCGAGGCTGTAGCACCTATGCGTTGCCGAATGATGCTTTGGTAGTTTTTATGGATTACTGCATTTCAACCTACCTTGTAAAAGGCCGTTCATATTTGTTCGCCTGAATGCAAACGAACTTCTAGCGCCGGAGTAATTTATCTCCGCGGCAACTGATCTTGTCATTAGCCGCTCCATGGTACCCCGGACGATGAGTTGTATGTTATCACCGTGCACAGCACATAAATGGTTGACCTAAAGTAGTTGAATAATAAGATGAACTTACGACTCTGAGTTTGAAATCGGGGTCCTTCAGCCGTACATCATATCTCTTTAGCTCACTGAGAGAGATGCATGGCAGAGATAGTCCCGGCGCAACACTTTGGGATTGTTGCGTAGGCAACAGTATTGATCATGAGAGCTTCTACTGCGCTAATCGCATGGGGAGATGGCCTATCCTCTAGATACTGCCTTGCAAAAAGCGAATAAAAATGTGATAGGTAAGTAAAATAATGATCACAATTAATGAATAACAAAGTCACTGGAAGGAGTTTATCAGAATAAAAATTCAAAGTGGCGGGCGGCGTGTTCTTGATCGGGGTAACCGATTTTCGGTTGGCTTCTGGGATACTAGTAGGTAATCAATGACACATATGAGGCGTGTCAACTACGGGACAGTATAGAAGTTGGAGGCAACTGAACCCAAGGTGTGCAGGCTACAAACATTAAAAGCGAATTAACCAGAGTGAGAAACAGTGTAGCACGGTATTCATCAAAGCGCGGACCGGGATTCTAACCAAAGTGTTATGTGCGTAATTTGGTGAGGGTGGTATGGTACGCCGTGCTAAAAGCCGACTAGGTCGCTTATTGATGTTGTATGATGTATAATGCACAGATTCATGCGGATTTATGGTACGTGGTAATATAAAGTTTGTGGATTTTAACACTGTTGCTGTTGTTCAAGTAGATAACGAAATGCAGTTTTGAGCCGTGGCGCGTCGTTGGAAGCTCTCATCATGGTGCACGATCTTCCTACGTTGAATCGTTTGGTGGGATTGTATTTGCGAAAATTTGCGGACATGGAAAAGGATGTGCAGAAATTTCAGCAGGCTACTGTGATTGCTTTTTATAAGCCGTCAGTGGTTACAAACGGGGGATGATTTGCCAGAAGGGTATCCATACCAATATGTGCATTACCAGTGTGTGCATGGTAATCAGCGGTACGTTAGCGGTAAACGGTAATTGTGGTATTGATAATGCTCTAACATGACCAAATAGTTATAAAATGCTGGGCTGCAATGCAAGTTATTCCATAGTATTGAGGGATGATTATCACGAGCCTGGTGAAGTGGTTATGCGGCATACTCATGATTTCCATTTGGGTATCCCGTGGCTGTATCCGCAGAAGCGGCACCTGACGGAAGCTGAGGAGCAAGAGATTGTGAGCCTTATGGCAGTGTTTAGAAGTACCCATGAGATTCGTCGGGGTCAATCGTACCCCGAGCGTCTACTTAGCTTGGGTATGTATTCAATGCACTACTGTCGGCTTCGAGGAGACCTAATCCCTACTTACCGCATTTTAACAGGAAAGGTTGAACCGGACTTGAGCTGGCTATTTAGCCCGGCTAGGTTGCCTTGTCTTCCCGGTCATCCCATGAAGCTACACAAGCCGCGTTCTGACCGGATCAGGGCAGAAACTCCGTTATCGCGTACAGTTGTCGAGCGCTGGAACTCGCTTCCAGAAAGTGTAATCAGTGAACCTACGGTTAAGGGTTTCGGGTTATTGCAAGTTAAAGCAGAGAAAATATATTTCAAATACATAAAGTTTATAAATAAATAAATATATGGTTAATGCTTGACGGGGCGAGGCACACCTTTGATGGTATGGCCGGGTGGGTACAAGGTGTAAAACAAGCAAGTAGTTTATTCTCGAATAAGCTTGACACACCAGTATAGGCGTAATGAACTAGTAGTCTGAGTCACAGAACCAAAATAATCTTATATGCACCAAACGATAAGGGTATGCGTACGCAATATATGTGGTTTGAAAATGGTGCGTAATTGTCTTATAGCGGAGTAACTAGGATGGTGGGCATGTTCACTGCCGTCAGATAGAAAAGTAGCGCGGAAACACGCTAAACGCTGTAAGGGTTTTCCTTATGGAAATACTGGACGGGGAGTCAAACAGTTCAGGAGAATGTTTTTCAATATTTCCTGTGTGTTGGACCCCGGTAGTAGGTTTAATCAACTCCATTGGACCCAAGGTTGAGGAATTGTTTATGTGACGTGTATACCAAGTTCGGTTGACTTGATCATTGCTAAGGTTTAGCAGTGGGCAGAGCAGTTAATTTGGTGGCGAGTAACCTCCGCCACGTCGCAGTGTTCTTAGGCAGACATTTGTGGCTTTTGTAAGAAGCGCACTTGCTAAGTGCAAACCCACCACGTCCCTGAACGTTGCCGTTCACCACAAGTTGAATAGCGTTAAGGTACTGGAAACGCGACTTTAAGAACGATGTGCAGTGAGGCTAAGCAAGCCGTGCTACACCCATTTTAATTTGGCTGAGCAATACGTTTAGTCAGGTTTCGCCAGTAACGGTTGCAACTAGCAGTAGCAGGTGTGCAAAGACCTCTGAGTACTGGGGGCCTGATATTTCACACGCTGTATAACTTCCGAGCAGATAACCTAAGGGCAAGGGGGTTTCGCGCTCGGGTTCAGGTGGAAGAACCATAGCGGGTAAATAGAACGCTTGCACGGGGATACAGCTATTTTGGTGGAGATGTATCAAATATATAAAGGATCGGAGCCTGCTTGTTCAAGACAGCGGAGCACACCGACCACGTGGCTTGTTATGGTCTCCGAAATGGTCGAGCGTAGTCGATATTCATCTGAAAGGCGTGAGATCCTCGGCAGTCCATAAGGGCGGGACTCGTACGTTATCCAAGGCATACTTGCGCCAAGTAAAGCTACTGGCATTATAAGGGAAGTTGTGATGTTCCTTAGGTTCGAGGGAGTTGAACCCAATTTTGCTGCAATTGAAGCCCGAAGATACTCATTAAAAGGTTCACTGTATTCTCCAGAATACTGGTGGGGCGGAAAGCAATCGTACGGACCATAAGAGCTAAACATCCAATGTGCCTAGCGTAGATGTCAGACCACACTGGCGAGGTGTATAGTATATCCCTGGGATAATAAATAAATAAATAAATAGGCATATTTCGAGGCTGGCTAGATGGAGTACGCGCTCGGGCTCAGATCAATATTTGCATTAATCTTATGCTCCAGTATGTGAGTGAGAAAAGTGAGAGTATACGTTCGTTGTTCGCAATTACGAATGTGTAGGATTTGTTATTTGGACAGCTGAAGGGGTTGTACGCGCCCACCTTGAACTTCAGCTGGCTCCATCAGGCGATCTTTGGGTCCATTGGTGGCGAAAAGCTGCGCAGCGTCGTAGTTGCGCACGTTTTCTTTGGAAGCAAGATCCAATTCTTTACGAACTGCACTATAAATGCTTCTGACCATTTCTGCACGCTCAGTGGTCACATATAATAATTGTGCGCGCATAGAAAGGGAGAAGAGCGACGGCATAATAAGGAACAAGAAAAGGCGGAAAATATGTTTTAGAAATGCAAATAAAAATAAACCGCGTTTTTATAACCTACTAAGGCGGTGCACTTAGCTAGAAAACTACAAGTGCCCAAAATGACGCCAAACAAATGAGGATTCGTAAACTTGGAGAAATAAGCCACTGCTGAGGTGGACGGAGCAAACCATCATTGCTTCGCGAGTAAACGGAGCATTTACAGGATGATGAAGTTTTGTTGCGGTGACGTGCAGATAAATAAATAAATGCACAAATATCTTTTTCGCAAATTCATCGCCGCGCGCCAACTCAGGCGTGATTAAAAGTTAAAAGCAATTATGTTTGCGCAAAGGACACGTTACGATTCACGCAATTGGCCGTGGCCAAACCTTGTACAAATCGCAGAACCGGAAGAAGTATTCAAGTGAAGCAAAATCGTCAGCGTGGTGACGATGACCTGGATTCATGTGTGCGTAAACTATGCTGGAAAAGCACAGTAGTTGGCTTGATGACAGAATTGAAGACTGAAAGTATATATTTGTAAGTGTCAACAAAATAGGGAAAATGTCATTGGCCAATATGCCAGAGCGTACTTTTGGGCAGTGACCTTACTCCGTGGCGTGTCACATAAGCCAACATGCCGTGTTGATAAACGGATTTTTGTAGGATTTTATATGGAAAACGCTTGACAGGCAAATCCCACCACGACTTGGAACACTGTCGTCGCTATTTATATGGCTGTGTACAACTAGCAAAGCCTCTAACCAACCATTACTGACTTAGTTATTTGCACTTCAGTGACTCCTCCATTGGCTGATCAGATAGCTTAGTCGGGGCCCGCCATAAACGTTGAGGTCAGTCGAGTTGGATGAATAATTGGGTGCAAAATAAAATTTCCAGGGTATCTGGGGCCTTGCATTTTCTGCTTTTGTATACTTGCTGGAGTGTGAGGAAATTGTCCAGCTATCCTCACTGGCTTAGGCCGTTGAGGGGTTACGTGCAGTTGGTAGGTTTTGGTATAAGTTCGTAGGCCACGTAAGTCCTTGTTGGTTATTTCGTCCCACCTCCGACCGAGGCAGTTCTTCAGTACAACACCAGACCTCCATAAGGTTCCGGATCCCGGAGCAAAGTGATACAACTTTGAACCATTGTCCAACCTACTGGAAGATACTGCACGAGGCGATCAACTGCACTAAGTGGTGGTTCGAGCTGTCCACTTATGACGTTGGACCTGGTAGGATAACCTACGGAAGGTACGACGGTCAAGATAACTTTTTTCTCCTTTTCCTTGGAGGTCTCAGGGGTGGGCCAGGTGAGGGCAGCGAGAGGAACGATTTCGAACGGAAAGGAAGCAGTGAGGAGAGTTAACGACCAGAAGCATTGACAAACTAACCCGTTATGTGGGTGTATCTACTACCTGAGGTGTCAGGGATATTGTGCTTTTATAATAACGTTGCGAAACGAATACCCGTATACTGAAACTGGGTGTCAGCATATGAAAAACCTACAACGTGCGCGCGGCCATTAAACCGGCCTTGCTGCTGTCACTTAACATCCACTTTACAATATTGCTCTGGATACATTCGTGTGTTCAGAATATTTCAACATATATATTCGTGAATCTATTTTCAAGTTTACCCTGCTATCCTCTGCGCAAACTTTGAGAAAAGTTTAGGATACTGCGCACGTGAAGATGGGCCGTCCCGATTAAAATCCTATTTTGCAAAGCTTTCATTAAATTATTTGCTCTGACAAAGTGCAAATTGTGCCTTGGTTACACTGATGGTTTATTTAAGTGACAATTCTACACACTGTGCTATTCTTCATTTCTGTTATTCATCCCTACAAAATTATTCTTTGTGTTGCAAGTTTAGCTCTTCTGTTGTTCTTATAGTTAAGTGCTGCAAATGTAACCATGGTACATAAAGCTTTAGTTGACTTGCATTGTTGTTTTGAAAGGGAGACGCAGTAGAAGGAGAAGTGGAGAAGCGTTAATTGATAAGGAAAATAAAGCTGCAGAAAGAAAGCTAGGATTGCAGAATAAGCATTACAAGTAGCAAACAGTTGTGAAATAAAATGGCTCAACGGCGCTTTAATAGATGAAGGATGCAACGCAAAGATGGACTCCTACGGTGTCACTGGTTAGTCTATTGGACCCAGTGGGCAGGAAGGGTAAGAGCTAGAATAAATGCGTCGCAGACTCCGCTCCTGCTTCAGAGATTAAGGGAACGCCGAAGCCAACAAAGTAAGAGAAGTATGAGTAAGAGAGCCATTTAGGTTTGGTGCAGAGAGGATGTGCAAAATTTTAACGGCTAAATCGGAAAATATTATAAAATATCGGCATCAACTGAAGGAAGGGTAAAGGTAGACAACATAGCCAAATGCTTGAGGGTATTCACAGTAAATAAATAAATAAATAAACTTTTATTCTCGACAATGCGAGGCACACCAGTATAGGCATGATCATGTTTAGCTAACATAGTGTGATCAAACTGTACAGAGAACATGTTTGGCATAACAGTGAATGTAAGTGTATGGATGTATATATGTATGTAATTGTCTATGAATGTAGCTTGTGTTTTTGAATGTGCCGCAAATTTTTGACTGTTTGTTATCGGTAGGAATGTGAGAATAAGCGATTGATGTCCGTGAGTTGGATACCATTTTCCGGATGTCCACGGCCCAGTGACTTTATTTTGTGGCGAGTCACATCCGCCACGTCACAGTGTTGATAAGCAGACATTTGTGGCTTTTTATAGGGAGAACGCTTGCCGGGCGAAAACCCACCACGTCCTGGAACACTGCCGCCGAACTATTTGCTGGAACGGGTTAAACCCGAACCACCCAGCTGGCACCACGAGGAGGTTGTTCGGCTAGCCAGCCAAAGGTAGGTCGGTAGAGCAGCGGTGATTGAAGCGTGCGCGAAAGAGAGCCAGAGGTAAGGAGAAGATAAGGGTTAATTGAAGACATGGAATATAAAGAGGAAGACGGAGAAAAATGAAGTGTGGTTAAGGTTAAATATAACAAACCCATCAGTCATAACCGTGGCATTTTGGAGAAAGGATTTAAGTGGACAACATAGTTAAATACTTGAGGCTTGCGCACAAATGTACTGCGCTACAGTGTCAAAGGTTAGACGGTGGTGCTACTGTTTTGGTTAGGCACTAGGTAAAAACGAAAGCCAGGACAATGGAGCTGAGAGTAAAAGTGACTAGGCTAAGGAATATGAAGCGAGGTAATGAGGGACCATGAAGGGTTATTAAGGTTAAATAGAGCAATAAGTATTATTGTTAGGGAGGTTAGCTGGAATGTAGGATAAAGGTAGGCATCACGCACAGTAGTGCGAAGCTAAATTGTAAGAGGAAGACAGTAGAGCAGGGGAGATATCTAACGCGTAGGAGGGAAAGGAAGGCTTAGCCAAATAATAACAGAAAAGTAGAACCAGGCGCATGATTAGAAACAAAGAGGGAAGTGCAAGTTAAATAAGGCGAAATAGAAGAGAACTTAATGTTGGTAACGATGTCAGCTTGGAGAAGGATTAAGGTAGACAAGAGAGCCAAATAATTAAGGTATTTGCACTAATGTGCAAAGCTACAGTTGCAAAAGTTAGGCTGTGGTTCAGCCGGAGTGGGTGCCAGTAGGTGGAACTGTGCGCCAGAGCATTGAGAATTAGCGTAAGACTAGGACTAGGTAAGAAATACGAAGCGAGCTGAGGCGTTGGTCTAGGCAAGAGATATGAAGTGAGGTAAAGTGGGACAACACATGGTTCTTGAGGTTAACTTTCAGAACTATTATTGGCGCTAGGGTATTAGCTTGGGAAAGGACGAAGCAAATCTTTGCTGAAGCAAATATTTGAGGTCCTTCGCACGACAGTGCAGAGGTACTACGCCAAAGGTAAGTCGGTTGTGCAACGGAGGTTGGTGATTCGCAAGGTGTAAGCAAAGCCAGAGCCAGAGCTAAGAGAAGGACTAGGTAAGAGAAAAAAGGCGATATAAGAAGAGATTGCGCCTTGTTAATGGGGTTAAAAATCGAACAAATACTGAATTACGGAAGAGTAGTAGGGGCGTTAAGTGGTATAGGTAGAAATCCGTCACACCTAGACTCACGCAGACAGCCTCCACACGCCCGGAAATGCGCTGTACGCGCGTTTCATCCTTTTAAAAATCGTCAGCATTGCGCTTTAGATCGGTCCATGGTAGGGCGCGAACCCGCAACTTCACTGTTGCTAGTCCGTTCTTGAGAAAACTGGGCTACGGAGGACGGCAACGAACATCGTGAATAAGTTACTAGATGTGTTATAGCGCCGCTCACTATCCACTGACTTACACGCTACTACCGTGCAGCGCACAGGGTAGCCCCTCACCAAGCGACGAGCTTACCAAGCTAACACCGCCAATAAACTTGTGGCATTATAAGCATCTTTGTCTGCGTACTGATTAAAGAAGCTTAGTAGGGGAGTTAAATGTTACACGTAGCAATTCGTCACATCTAGACTCATTCAGACAGACGCCACACACCCGGAAAAGCACTGTACGCACCGTTCATCATTTCGGGAATCGTCAGCAGTGCGCAATCCACCGGACCCTGGTAGTGCTCGAACTAGCAACTCGACCATTGCCAGTCCGCGGTTGAAATCACTGAGCTACGGTGAACGGTAACGACCATCTTGAATTAGCCGAAAGCTGTCTGCTTGTGGGCTGGATATATTTGGGCTAGCTTGTCAGGTTTATCAATTGATTCGCTCTGCACAACGGAAACACTGGGTGAAGGATGTAGGTAGATCAACAGTGGGATGTGGTATGTAAGTAGGAACAAAATAAAAAACAAACGGGGTAAGAGAATGAGCAGGACAAGTTATGGAATATAACTCTAGGTTAAAAGAGAACGTGTAACGTCTTAAATAGTTAACTAAATAATTAAGTGGTATATTCGCGGTAAAAGCAGGCACATCTCTGACGGCACGATCAACCATGGATCCAAGCATTGCTGCTTTGGAATAGTAAAACGTTTCGTTTCAACGAAAGGTATAACGGAAATGTTTTAGTTCATAGGCGTGAGCCTTTTGTCAGGTAATAGTCTGACCATGGAACATGAGGGCGCTGGAGCGCGTAACACCCAGTCATAACCATTGTGTCAATATGTAAGTTTGGCGTGATTTTAACATTTAATAATCCGTGACCACAGGAGCCAAAGCAAGATTTCGGTGCAATCCATTTTCATTAACATCTCTGAATCCTTGGTGGTCTAACAAAACCTTTTTCTTGGTAAACTCAGTTGCTCAGGTTGTATGTAGAGGCCTGACGGCTGCGCCAGTGTGGAAGGTTCATCGGTGACATTATTTAGTGGGAAACAGACCTGCCACTTTGCAGTATTGTTAGGCTGACCATTTTAGATTTTTATAGGGAGAACGCTTGTAAGGCGAATACCCGCCACGTCATGGAACATCGCCGTAGTTTATGTTGAACAATAGTGCAAGCCGGCGATGCATCGTACAGATCGTGTTTGCACTCCATTATTCGCAGTCGGTTGACGGCCAAATTTCTTCGTTGGTTGATCAATTGGCTTGGTAATGACCAGGCAGTAGCCGTTGTAACCGGTCAAAGAGGCAACCGTGTCGAAGCGTCGAATGATGAGCGGTACAAGTGTGTACAATATTGTTACTAGAGACTAACTTCTTCTGTTATATACTTGTCTGATTGCTTAGACCCTGGCCAACTATGCACGCTGGACTCGTCATAGGGATGGAGAATGCAGTTGTTCCTTGTAGCTGAATAGTCCATAACATGCAAAAATGCTATTCCTTTGTCCAAATCGGGATCGTTACGAATTTCGTGCTCCGCAAAATAGAACCAGAAGTCCTTCAATTGTAAGTAATAATTGGGTGTATTTGCCCCCATGGTCAAGTGAAAACTACATAAAAGGCCATTGGAAAAGATAATTATTCGAGCGTCATTGAGAAGTAGCATAACTCCGTGCGGAATGGCATCGGAAAAGCTCCAGTTGGATGGAGAAACAAAATGTTCTTTCAGAACTGTATGCCACCGGAACCAAATGTTCGTACTCCAGGGAGAATCAGGAAACCTGTCCGTGACAATGAAGGTAATCATGACAGAATTTTTGTCTTCCTTTGTGGAACTGGGATCGATGTAAACATAGCCTTCCTGATGAGTAAATTTTGCTACTGTGAGTACGAGGCGAGCTTAGCCCCTTTGTTAGGACCCCGTGAAAGTGTCGTCTCCAGAATAGCGAAAAGCGTCCTATATGGTACGATGCTTTTGTTCTTCCTATCCCAGACAGCGCATAAAGTGTTTAAGCCAGCTGGCTTTCGCGCGCGGAACAGCCAGTGTTAATGGAAAAACCTTCTTGTTTTGGCCGATGTAACTGTAGAATCCTCGGGAAAATACGGGCAACGGACAACAGGCAGTCTAACAGACGGCAATGCATCAAGCAGCAGCGAAAGAATGCTGGCATGCAACCGTTTCTATGACAAAATAAAACCTAAGTAATTTTGCTTATTATACCCAAATTGCAAGCGTGTTCTTTACACCACGTCGCTGGTGTGGCTCAGACTGAAACCGCAGCGTAGGAAGAAGGTTCTACATGCGCAGGATCAAAAGACGGATATAACGAAGCGTGTTTACAAAATCTGAGTGAATACTATGATCGATGGAGAGAACTATGGATTACCAGGTGATGATGACAGCCGTCCGAATGCGAGAGGTAGCTTAGGTAAAACTAAGGCCAACTAGATTGAGACCGAAAGCGGGAGCCGCTCGTACGTAAAGCAACGTTCCAGGAGGAAAAATGGTGCAGAGAAGCTGAGAGGGACGAATGAATGCGGATGGAAGTGCAATGACTAGTTAGCAACAGTAATTACACCGAAGCGCTCATAATTCCATAGTCTGAAAGCCGTCAAAATTTAGAGAAAATGGGCACAGGGGACCAAAGCTGCCCTGCATTTGGAATCGTTAGCCCGGGTACGGTAAGACTGGAAGGCAAGTGCGAACATGAGGTAAAGAGCAGATGCATATGAAGTGAGGTAATTTGAGCATACTAATAGAAGTAATAGCCAAAAACACTTAGCAATGATCCGAGTGTCGCCAGAAAGCAGGAGGGAGGGCTGAGGAGAGGAAGCCAAACGCATGAGGATAACTTAGTTCGGCGCAGTGCGTGTAAGCCGTACCATAGAGGCGGGAGTAAAACCGGAGCGCAATAACTGAGACCATAGGTAAGAGGAACATGAAAGCAACATGGATCTAAACGTAAGTGGAAGAGAGCGAAGTCGCTGTCAAACCATGATCGGAGTTGGTAAGGACGCCTGGAAGTAGTAGGTGGGCGGGTGACCGTTGAAAGAAGAATAGTTTAGTCAGCGCACTGAGATTGAGTCATACAGTTGTGGTGAGAACAACAGTGGGGTGGGTCAGCGCAAATAGACAGGTTAAATCTCAAAGGAACGATATTGTACAAGGGTGCTTAAGTCCCGCAAGGCTCTCGAAGTGAAGGAGACCGATCAGACCACACATTTTTAGTCGGTGCATTTAGACGGAGTCGGACAGCTAATGTGAAAAGAAAGTAGAAAGGATCAGCAGAAAAGAGTAGGAAAGAGAGGGAAGAGGCTGTTTTTAGCTTGGATGAGCAAGACCAGCAGATCCTGGCGGTACAAAATCTATAGCATTGTTCCCGCAGAGTCTAGCCCATTAACATCCCGCTAGTCTGGAAGAAGTCAAAGAGAATCAGACTTACCAGATGAGGCTAGGTTAGAGCAGGGCACTAAGGTTGGCCGCCCGGCTGAAGAAAAGATGAAAGCAGAGAGCGCAGCAAGGAACTAACAGGGTCAAGCTAGAAAAGGCTTACCGGTAAAGTGTGGAGAAGCCAACCAGGCTCTCGTGTGAAGGAGTATGGAGCATTCCGTCTCCCGAGCCACGGCCCGTAATGCCACTGCGGTGTGAAAAAATTCGGAGAGCAGGACACCTGTCAGACGAGACTGGATTAGTCGGCACACGGAGATAAGGTTGTGTAGTTAAAGTGGGAATACAAATAAAGTGGGTCAGCAGAGGACAGTTTTTGGAATGGGAGTGGCTATAGGTATATGGGGTAATCAAGCCAAGCAGGCTGGCGAAGTGAGAGGTTGTGTGTTCGTTATGCAGCGCTTAAAACGTTTACACTTCGATAGTCTGGAAGCAGTCAAAGGGGAGAATAGGGCAGGACACTGAGAACTTGCTTTCCGGTTGAGGAACAGATAACGGCGGAGAGCGTTATAAGGAGAGGTCAGATTCGCCATAGAAAAGTATTACAGTTAAGAAATGGGAAAGCTAACGTGGCGCCCAAGATAATGAGGACAGAGCATTCGGTCTTTCTCCACATCGCCGGCAATGTTATAAAATTTGGAGAGAAGGAGCCCAATCAGACAGGTCTAGAGTAGTCGACGCATTGAGATTGAGTCGTACAGTACATTTGGGATGATAAATTGAGTAAATCAGAAGAAATGGACAGGTCAGAGATAGGTGTGGTTATATTAACTTAGGGAGAACAAGTCCAGCTGGCTGTCGAGGTGATCAAGGCATAGCATCGAATGGGCAGAGCCTAGACCGTTAACATTCTGTTAGGCTGGTAGTCGTCACAAAGAATCAATGGTCAGATGAAGCTAGGTTCGGGCAGGGCACTGAGGTTTGGCTGCCAGATTGAAAAAGTATTGAACGCAGAAGGCGTTTAGTCGTCTACACCATGGCCGGTAATGTCACAGCAGTCTGAGAGAAGTCGGAGAGCAGGCTACCGGTCAGACGAGACTGGATTAGTCGACGCAATGAGGTTCAGTTATACAGCTAATTTTGGAAGACCGGTAGAGTGGGTCATGAGATGGTTAGGTTGGAGATGAGCTATATTAACAGAGGGTGAACATGTCCAGCCTGATGTCATGTTGTGGGTGACAGCTTTGAGCCTAAAAAGCCTAGACCGTTTATACCTCGCTGGTCTGGAAAAGGTAAAAGAAGCAGCCGGTCAAATGTGACTGGCTTAGTACATGGTACTGGGAGTTGGCAGTCCAATTCACGGGTTTCACGGGTTTGCGCAGAACGAGTAAGCGTAGCTTTTCGGTGGTTCTGCCTCGGGATCTTACGGCAAGGTCCTGATCAAATTGAAGCAGAACTAAAAGCAGAGAGAACCATGAGGAGAGGAGAGGGTCGGGAGAGAAAGAGGTTAACTTATATGTTGTGGAATAATCAGTGAGGCTCACGAGCTAATGGGGAGAGAGCGTTCGGGCTTCCTAACAAATGCCTGTAACGTTACAGCAGTTTGATGGAAGTCGGAAAGCAGACTGATCAGAGGACACTGTAGTGTGAAGGGCATTGAGCATGAGTTGTACTATTAAGATGGAAAGACGAATAAATAGGGGCAGCAGAGGACCGCTTTGGGATGGAAGAAGCTATGTGTATATGGGGGACGCAACTCAAGCAGGCTTGCTATGTGAGATATGTTTTGTGCTGGTTATGCCGAACCTAAAACTTTTACAGGCAAAGAGGAGAATAGGAAAGGACACTGAGAGCTGGCTATCCGGTTGAAAAGTAAACACTGAGAGCGCGATAAGGAGAGGAAAGCGTCGAGAGTATACGTTTACAGATAAGAAATGGGAAAGTCAACGTGACTTTTGAGGTAATGAGGATAACGCGTGCGTTCTTCCGAGCAATGGTCGGCAATTTCGAAGAAATTGGAGAGAAGGAGATCTTCCAGACGAGACTGGGTTAGTCGTCGCACTGTGATAGAGTAATACAGGTAATTTTAAAGACAAATGTAATGGTAAAGAAATAGACAGATTAGAGAGGTATGTGGCAATAATAATAAAGAGTGGACGAGTCCATCAAGCTGTCGAGGTGAGGGAGACCTGCTTCGAATCCACAGAGCCTAGGCCGTTACCATCTCGGTAGTCTAGAATAAGTCACAGAGTAGCGGCCTGGTCAGATGAGACTAGGTTAGGGCAAGGCACTGCGAGTTGGCTGTTCGATGGAAGAAAGTGAAAAATGCAAACGCAACAAGCAAAGGACATGTAGGGATGGAAATGCTTCACTGCTAAATAGTGTAGAATCCAATAATGCTCTATTGTTAAGAGCAAAGCGTGCAATTAGGAGAGGAAAAAGATCGGAATAGTAAGAATCTTACTGATTAGTTGTGAGCAAGACAAGGAGGCACTCGTGTTAAGGGGTATAAAGAGTTCTGTGTTCCGAATCTTGTATGTTAAAGTCACTGTAGTCGTAGAGCAGGAGACCGATCTGACGAGACTGAGTAAGTCGGCGAGTGGAGATTGAGTCGTTTAGTTAAGGTGGGAAGACAAAGAGGGTTATCAGAAATTGACATGAAAAGACTATCTTAATAAGGTGTAAGCGCTTCCAGCAGGCTGTCAAGCTGCGGTAAGCTTAGTATTGCGTCTGCAGATCCTAGACCGTTTGCATCTCGGTAGTCATGAATGCCGTCAGAGACCGGTCAAATGACGCTAGGTCATTCAGGGCACAGATTTTGCTGTTCGCTTGCAGAAAAAATGAAAACAAAGCGCGAGATAAAAGGACAGCTTCGGGATGAAAAGAGCTTTATTGATGCTGGTTGAAGAACCTGACAAAGCTCTACACACATTGAGATTATTCCGCAACATTAGGTGGTTGTGTATGAAGTTACTAAATCACTGAGGCCATTCTCCCGAAGCTTGTCTTTGGGGATGCATGTGCTCAAGCTATGCTATTATGGGGACACGTGTTGGTCTCTTTGTGAACTTGGAGGATTGCGTGCCACTATCAGACACTCTGACGACTTCCAGTGGTTTATATTAACCTGCGCATATCTATATCGGCAGTGTTCCAGGACGTGAGGGTCCTCGTCTGGCAAGCGTTTTCCCTTCAAAACAGCCACAAATGTCTGTTTAACAATACTGCGACGTGGCGGATGTTACTCGCCGTCCAATAACGTCACCGCCCCTAACGCAACATGGCAAATTGCCCGATACCATATTTCCAAATTCTGTGCATATATCTGCTCTCGCACGAACACGCCGACACATCTGATTAGTGCTCTGCCACTATCCTTCACTATTTTTCAGCCTTTTTCCTCCCGCGCACTCATCTGACCCGCACTGTGTACACAACCTCATCGGACTAGTTCCTCATCGACATACTCTACATTAGTAAGCAGGTTCTTATCTCTACATCTCACATTCCGTGGACATAGACTTTGTACAACCTTTGGGCCATATGGGCCCACGCTACTGTCCCAAACTGTACCCTTCCCTCTTTTGGTGCTGCTAATCCTGCTATCATGTGCAATATTGCAATGTGCTGAACATGCCCGTAAGGCGTGCCTCGCTTTGTCGAGAATAAAATAGTTATTTATTTATATAGGAAGCAGTAAGAACTTATGGAGCAACGCGCTTTGGGTAGTGAGAATGAGTGTGACTTTTGGCGTAGATGATAAAAACTAAAGAAATATGTAACTAGACAAATATTTTATTCCCGGCAGTGCGGTGCACACCTGCGAAGGCATGATCATGAGCATACAAACAGGTATGTTCGGTAATTGTATAATAATATAATAATAATCAGTTACATACTAGATTTGTTTGTCTGTATATATGTGAATGCATGTGTTGGTGGGCATAGTGCGTGAGGTGTGACTGAATTCGTATGTTGTCTATGTAGGCCGGCGTATGAGGGAAGCGGTGGAACTATTCGATTTGCAAAACGTTTGTAAATTGGGGATCATCCGGATGGGGAAGGATGTATTGGCTAACTGTTGAGTACCAGCGAAACCTGAGTCCGATGCTTTGGTTAGCATATTTAGGAAAACAAAGTTTAGGTTTTTAAGTCGCAGCAGCAAAAGTGGTTCCAGACCAAGCTGCTTGCAGCTGCCTTAAGAGTTGAGCGCAGATGATCCTAGAAGACGCTTAGTGAACGAACGCCGAGCTTTCTCAAAATCATCCTCGCATCTTTACTTGAGTTAGTAACAACAATTGAGCGGGCCTCTAGTATAAGTCGGGCACAACTTATAAAGCATGCGTCGAGACACTAACATGCGGGTTGACTTCAGTATATAGTTACCGCTAGACCTGGCTTTAGCAGTGCTGTAGCTCGCTTGTTCCGCAACATTCAAAAATCTGGAATAATGTACACC